>JANIPN010000008.1:16755964-16769996 GCA_027478595.1 Erythroxylum anguifugum | reverse complement strand
AAATTACACAAAATAACTAAATACTTGAATTACATTCTCATATCTCATTTGAGAGACATAAAACAAAACAAATAGTTAAATTCACTAATAATATAACCAAATATTTCAATTAACTAGCATAATTAATCTGTTAATTCTAAAAGAAAAATAACGAAATGTATTTTCATAATTCTTTTAAACCTAATTCAGGTAATCGGGTAACCCGAATTTTTTTTGGAGTTACCTGTTTCAAACCAAAAACAATTCAGGTAATACCCGGCCCGAATAATGCTCACCCGTGTTCTCCACCTACAGGTAAAATTCCGGCTGCCCTAAGCTTTTACAAGAGGGGCTAGTATGAAATCGAACCTGGGACCTAACTGAAGTCAAACTCCGCTCTCAACCATCGAGCCACACCACTTAAGAGCAAAGGAGACTTACTCATTAGTCAGAGGGAAAAAAAGTAAGCTTAATGGAATAAAAATATATTTTTTAATATTCTTAAAATTGAATATCTTTTTGTTATATGTTTCCAAAGAGGAGTAGAAGAAGAATATTACTGCATTGCTTGAGCATCCAAAGCAATGCCACAACTATATGTTCTGTTATGATTAATCCTCTATAGTATTTTAATTATTTAGGATTACTAGGTTAACTAGCCAAGTAGAACTTAACGAACTCGTGAAGTCTTCCTCCACGTGGAGGCCTTAGGGCTACTTAATTGTCTCCTTCTCCAACCATTAATTAAACTTTGTGATGAAAAGATCTAGACTTGCTTTATTAGTTTATTGATGGCGACCTGCAAAATGTAGTTTTGTTTTTGTCATTAACGATTTAATATTGATTGAAACTCGTTTTAAACTTTAAACTTTCGGTTTAACTTTTGATCTGATTTTTAAAACATCATTATTAAGATAGACTAATTTAATTGAAGATTTTGGTAATTTAGAAAAATAAAGTAGACCGTTATCCTTATTTCGTTAACAAGTGGTTTAAACATTTTGATTTAGGTAATCCACGTATGGAAGGTTATCAACTTTGAGCGTATGTCCAAAAAGAAGCTTTAAAAGGTCTCCAAATGTAGCCACCTTACGCTTTATTCTCCAAAAGAGGATGTGTGAGGTATAGGCCATAAGTCAATGAAAATTAGAATCTATATAATACAATAACACCATAAGTTTCCTAGTTCTGTTTACATATTTGTCTGTCAGACATTAATAAAAGAAAGAAACCAAATGCAAGAAAACCATCTTTTGAGTAATCAAATGGAGGGTATAAAATAAATGGTTAGCTTGTTCTACATGTTTTGTGTGACCAAAGAGTTTCAAACTTGAGAATGGAGGAGAAGGGGAGAGTTCTGATTGTCACTGCTTCCAGTATACTGGACTGGCATCAATGCCGGATCTTGGTACACATTCACCAATTTATTAAAAAACTCACTCATGCTTTGCTCACTCTGCTCTTCATTGTCTTTCTTCACCAAGCACTGCCAGACCCAGAAAGCATTAAGGTCCAAGTGAATATGGAAAATTCAGTAGAAATTCAAAATGACATGAGAATTTTCTCTTACGTACCTCGGTTGGATAGGCTTGAAATATTGGTAGGAACCTTTTTCGGCAGTATTCATTGAAAACAAGCGTAAGAATTGGAAGAGGAATGGTTAAACTGGATGCAAGCGGAAGATTTTTAAGCCCAAATATTCCAATTGCAATAACATGCATCAGTATCAAAGAAAATATGGTTGAGTTGTGCACTATAGGCCAAAACTTCCCATTCGTCTCATACTTAGGTGCGTACACATTCAATAGCTGCAAAGAAGAGGTAAAGGAACTAATTTGATTCGTAGTGTCAAGATTAAGCATCTACAATATAATGGAGCAGCACAGTAGCAATTAGAACAATCACAGCAGTTAAAGCTACTTTCTTTTCTTTATCTTAAGTCAACCTTCTCAAGTAGTTTATCACATGATGTAAGATCATGAAAGTAAATTTAACTTCTTAAAGTTTATATTAACTACTCTAAAAAGGGGTTCTGTGAGTGGAGCCTTCTTCTTCTTCTTCTTCTTCTTTTTTTTGAGCCTTCTTTGACATTTAGATACAAACAGTTAACAAAGTAAGGAAATGGACAAGAACAGAAACCTTAATTACCTGGTTGCGGAGTATGATGAATCCTAGGCAAAAGTAAACCAAGAGAAATGGCAAGATCAGGGGAGCCAGGAAAAAGTATGTAACACCAACTAGTAGAAAGAAGAGAATTGTGGGAATTTCACTGTGGTAAGGAATTGATGGAACTTCAAATTCATCACTCTTTTCCCTTGCAAATAATCTACTCACGAAGCAGCAAAACAGATGAACCAATTGAACGAGTTCATATGCCAGACCTGTCCATCCAGAGGTCACAACATATGAAATGAAAAATGATGCCTGCACCCAAAGTAAATAAAAGGTAATTCTCTGGTAATCAAGGAAGAATTGGACATCAGAAGCCACAAATCTGCCTTGCTACAAATAATTTTAACTGGTAATTAGTTGTGGTTTCATGTTCACAAACTGCCATTATGATCCTCGAATAATCAGGATGATGAACAAGACCCTGCCATTTTTCCATAAATGTAGCATTCGTATTTCATAGGATACACAAAACATGAAATTGAACATGGGGTAATATAAATATTAAATAGAGATAATTATATGCATGCAATTATTGGAAAAAGAAATACACAATGATTTCTCCAGAATGCATAGTAGCGAACATCTGATGACAATCCGTCTTGCAGGAACTTCCTAATGGAGCTCCAATTTCAATTCTGTTGCTTGCTATTATTCTATGGTTGTATATGGTTAACATTTACGGTCTACAGCTTGAGTCAAGACTTTAAGTCATCAGAACATAATTTCAGTTGCAGTACTCAGCTGCAACTATAAAATACCAGTACATCTGCTAAGAGGCAAGCAAGTAGACCAAATAGCACACTTATCAGTTCTTCCAATTCTTTCACCCAGATTCATTGTGGGTCTTTGGATGATGATTGACATAGGTAACTATCGAACAATTCAGTTCCAGCAAGAGAACTGAAAAAGGTCATGCATAATACAGGCCCATCTTCCTGCAATATATATGCCATATGCCACCACTCAAGCTTCTCAGCATGCTTACTGTTCTAAGATTAAGAACAGTTCAGCATAAAAAGTGTACACTAGTGGCTGGATGAAGTATTATGCCACAAGAAAACAAGATTCTAAATAGAAATGTAAGTTTATGTAACTTGCACAAAACAATGGTGCTTTGAAGGTACAAGAGATACATAGATGATGACTTCACCTGAGATGGAACAGCTTCAGCTAGGACCCTGGGGATATTTTTGGGCTCAAGGAAGACATTGACTCGATATAAAGCTGATCCAGATAGTACATTTGCACAGAAGATGTTCCATACAGTGAACGATAAAACTTTGATACATGCACTTTTCTCTATCTGACTAAGAGAAATGTATCCTTGCATGGAAGACAACATTATCATAATTGGCGGAACAAAATATAGGAACAACTTGAGAATCAGACTTGGAAGATATCCGGTAATGAGTTGACTGACAACTGTTCTGCAACACAATAGGTAGCGTATTAAAGTTCTATCTTACATGATAGAATCTCAGTAACAAGATAATGACTTTTCAATCCTCAAGACTTTCTACTTCTAAAATTTCACTAGACTCCCACTTTAGGCATTGGTGGATTAAAAACATCCCATGTGTACACCAAAGTGAAGATGGTAGCAGAAATAATGAACTCAAGATTCATGGATACAGGTTACTTTGACCTCCAAATCATCATAAAGATATTGGTACGAATGCATTAAAATATAATTGAAAGAAACAAAACAACTTCTTTTCAAGGTGCATGCTTTCTGAATAATGGTAACATATATCCATGTAAAGCACCTTAAATAATCATAAGAGAAGTCTCAGTTTGCTTTGACTTACAAACTCAATATCCCTTTCAAAAAAGGAAACCAAGTCTGTAGCTGATCCAGATTGGCAAGACTTTGCGCAAGTACAACTGGAATAAGGAACAGAATAGTGAGAGCAGCAAATGCAACAATGACAACTAGATTGAAGATCCATCTTCTTATGAATGATGCAGAAAAGGAAGGCCAGTGAACATCAAGAGGGTCAGGAGCTTGTTCTGTAACCCACTGCGTGGGGTTGATCCCCTGTTGAATGTGTAAAGCTATGGCAGCACCGAACCGGGACTTGAATGATACAAAAGCTGCTGGAACTTGCTGAATGTTTTAAAAAAGTTCCATGACAGAAGAAAGGTTGTGTCAATTATCAACATCCGTTTTGGAATTAGAGGAACAATAATGTTAAATATTACAATTCTTTGGTTAAAAATGAAATGTGATGTATATTTCAAGCCCATTCTCTAAGCAAGATAGATTTAACTATTCACTATTTGGTAGATGTAAATAACTAGCATCAAATAGATAACTGCCCATTGTGAAATTCATCTGTAGTTGGAGTCTTCAAAAACTGTACTTGGCAATATTGGCATCAGGCAATGATAGCTTCTAACGAGACCAGTAGGAAAATGCTGATCGGTACAAACAGTTCTGAAGTCATATCATTCGCCCACTATAATTATGGACAGAGAGGGTAATCACTTTTTTGGCTCCTCTACTTATGCTGATTAACTATTTCACTCATCCTACTTTAAAATTTTCTATTTATAACCTTTTACTATTGCCAAAAAATTAATCTTCCTTCCATCAACTCCTTTGAAAATTCCATAAACGTTTCTCTTTTGTCAGTCCTTCTACTGATCATATTTTTCTATTTTACTCCTCCAACATAATATTTTTTTCATTTACGTGCTACTAATAAAAAATATGATGATAAAATTAATGCTTGAAAAATACCAACAGAATTTGTTTACGGAGACAATGGCGAGGACTTCATTAAAATATTGGGGATAATAAGAAGATTGAAGTGAAAACATACGTAGAGAATCCCATAATAATAGATAGTCCCTTAATTAAGGGATTATCCTTATAGAATATCCTTAGCTGTAATATCTAGCTATATTAGGGATATTTCCAAATAAGGAGTCTTCCTAATTAGGAAGACTCCCATAACTATGTACCCTAGCTCTATATAAGAATAGCAGTATCTGTACATTTTTTATCATCTGAATAAAAGTCAGAAGCTTTAACATATTACAATAAAAAAGAACCAACACAAAAATTCTTCTATGTAGCAGGAATACAAAAATTTTTCAAAATCTTTTTATGGAGATAATGGCGATAAATTCATTAAAATATTGTGGATAATAAGATGGTTGAACTGAAAACATGTTACAGAAAAAAGAACTAACAAATAAGATGGTTGAACTGAAAACATGTACAGAAAAAAGAACTAACACCAAAAAATTCTTGTATGTAGAAGGAATCAAAAATGATTATCCTTAGCCAGATAAACCTTAAATGCATTATACTGTAAATTTTCAATCCTATGTATCACAATTTCCATTTAAAGGGGGTCCCTTAGCAATAAAATTGTTATTGTAAGATTTCAGACAGTTATCACACACCTCTCCTGCTGACGACAACTGTTCCATTCTTAAATTATATTCCAAATCTTCCAACTTCTTTTCATAATCATGTAAAAGATTAGCTTTACGTCCAAATAGTCCCAAAAAGCCTTCACGCCTAAAATGCTGAGAATGATTATTTGACTTCAGGTGGGCAAGTCTTCTACACAACTTCTGTACATCAGTCTGTATAAAAATAGGATAGAATTGTCAAATTTTGCACCATAAAAACTGAAAACGATGACATGGATGCCAATATCTTAAAAAAACAAGAAATTGAAAACTTTTTCCAAAATATTTCCAAACTATATGAGGGATGGAGAGCTCAAAAAGTTGCAAATAACGGCAACTCCTCTAAAAGGCAATTCACTCATCATTGTATAAAAACTTAATATTTTCATTCAACAAGCACTTAATATTTTCATTCAACAAACATGTTCAATTAGATTTCGAGTAGTGTTCTGAATTGGAAAAGACTATAACTGGACGAATTTCTGTTAAAGTGTGTTACTTGCTGACTCATTGGAAGGGTCCACAATTTCTTAAATCATCTACCACACTATCTGATCTTAAAGAAAATAGCTGATTTCCACAGATCGGGTCAACTTTTCAACTTCTATCATGCATGCTATTTTAGATCCTTCATCAGTTTACTGATAGCACAGAGAGGTTGTGAACCAGCAAAAGAAATCCTAGATTGTTAAGCAAGACCTGAATGTGAAAATTCCCAATGCACAAGCTGATCAGAACATGTGAGGGAAGTTAATAGATTCATTTTAAGTTTCACCTGGGGCACTTACAATGATACCTCGAATTTTGTTTGTGCGGATAACCACCGTATGTGAAAGATAAGTAGAAGGGTGATACTCTGTGAAAAAATTCTCAACAACTTCACTAAAGGTTCTCCCAGACGTTGCAGGGATACCACGGACTAGTAATGTAAACTGATGAGGCAGAGGTTTGGATGAATAGAAGCAGGAAATTCTTCTTGAAGAAATATAGTCATACTCCTGCATAAGGCACAATTTCCAAGACAGAATATTTCTAAATGATGTCAATTGGATGAATCAGGTGGCATAACGGCATCAAATATCGATAAGACGCTACTTACATAATAAAGAAGCCAGCAGACAACTGCCGTAAATATGTATGCGGCAGAAAAGTGAACCCATAACCTTGAAATGATTCAAAAGCAATAATCAGTTCTTCAAGAAATATTTTCAAACTTTCTGTTGGAAGAAGCATATAGACTAAAGGATTCTTGCTATAATTCTCGTGGGAATCTTTGGAACGTATATTGATTAGATAGCATTATCTTAGGATTATTTTCTCTATTTGTATAGATTCTCTATCCTATTCATGTATATATGTACTACATTCCCTAAGAAATACGATATAGAGCAAAACAACTCTTATTCACATGGTATCAGAGCCACGTGAAAGAGATAGCGAAACCGAGGAGTCACCCCCAGCAAGTCAAGACATGGCTTCCAATTTTGAGGGATCCTCCACGGCAAATCCAAACCAGACTGGAGGTTAGTCATCGATGACCTCTAGTCTTGAAGGGGCTTCTGTTATCATCGTCTCTGACAAAGTAAATGGAACAAACTATCGGGAGTGGGCTCAAGCTATAAAACTCACCATTGGAGGACGCGGGAAGCTGAGTTTTATCATCGGAGATGGAAACGTTCCAGACCCAATGAACTTGCAAGTTGCGCGATAGTGGGAGATAGACAACTCCATGGTCTCATCATGGCTTATCAACGCCATGATACCGTCGATCAAACGTACCTTCATGTTTCTGCCAGCAACTTGAGAGATTTGGGAAGGGGTGCGACAATCATACTTTGATCGAGAGGATGCATCGCGAATCTACAAGATAAAAACAACGTTGTGGCAAATGAAGCAAGGTGATAGAGAAGTTACAGAATATTGGGTCGAAATGGTAGAATTATGGCAGGAACTTGACCTTCTGTTGGACAAAGAGTGGAGGTGCAAGGAAGATGCTGTGATGTACAACCAGAAAATTGAAAAGGAAAGAGTCTTTGACTTTTTGGTTGGTCTCAACAAAAATCTAGATGATGTCCGTGGCAGAATCCTAAGTAGAGTTCCCCTACCAATAGCTAAAGAAGTTTTTTCTGAAGTTAGGAGGGAAGCAGGAAGGAGGAAAATTATGCTAAAAGAAGAGTCAAAAGAAGAACAAAATTTGTCTCCAATTCCTACTAGTTAAGGGTCTGCATTGATGTCCTGTGATGAATCCAATAAGAATGGTCCGAAGAAGTGGTGTGATCACTGCAAACAAAGTGGTCACACCAAGACATATGATGGGACATCCATGGAAAGCCTCCAGATTGGAAACCACAAAAAGGAAAAAAACTAAGGCTATCAAGTATCTAGTGAAGGGGGAACATAAAAATATGAAGATAGTCGAAACAACAAGCTGTTGAGCTTAATATTTCACTACGGAAATTATTGGAAATACTAAAGAATCTCCAAAATGACAGCCACCAATAGAAGACAAGTACAGTTGCCAATGCTACTATGAGAGGTAATATCATACAAGCTTTTTTGTCTTCATGTGGTAGGAAGAAATGGATAGTTGATTCTAGCGTATCAGACCATACCTTGTGTTGGGCATGAAAAGGTTAAGGTAGCAAATGGTGATTCTTCTTCGGTTGCAGGAAAAGGAGATATCAAAGTAACAAATTCTATGAAATTAAACTTTGTTCTACATGTTCCAAATCTAGACTGTAACCTCCTTTTAGTTAGTAAATTGAAAAAAGAAGCTCATTGTAGTGCTCATTTTTTCCTACTAATTGTGTTATACATGACCTCCCATCGGGGAAGATGATTGGCAGTGCTAAAGACTACTTTGAAGATGAAGAAAGTCAGTCTACTCCTTATAATTTGGGTAATAGTGTGATTGTCCCTAAGAATGATGAACTATTGCTATGGCATAAAAGGTTAGGTCATCCAAACTTCCAGAATATGTCACGATTGTTTCCAAATATTTCAATAAATAAAGATCTTTGTGTTCAATGTGATGCGTGTGAATTTGCTAAGCATCAAAGAACTTCTTTTACAAGATCTGAATAAAAACACACAAAACCTTTTTCACTTATCCATATTGTCAAGTATCCGCTTGGGATCATGTATTCTTAGGGCCTTTTTGGATGTACAATTCCATTTCGGTAGTAATATTCCATTTCGGTTGGAAAATGCATGTCTTTGGGGCCCATCTCGTGTCACTAATAGAACAATTCAAGGTGGTTCGTTACATTCATCGATGATCATACTCGTTTGTGTTTAGTGTTTCTTTTGAAGGATAAAACTGAAGTCCCTACTGTGTTCATTAACTTTTATCATATGATAATAAATCAATTTCAAACAACTATTTAGGTCCTTCATATAGATAATGTTACTGAATATTTTAATTAGAATCTTCATACATTCTTACAAGAACATGGAATTGTCCACAAAAGTACTTGTGTCAATAGTCCTCAATAGAATGGGATTACTGAGCGGAAAAATAGACACCTTCTTGAAGTAGCAAGGGCCTTGATGTTCAATAGCAATGTTCCAAAATATTTTTAGGGGGATGCTATCCTTACTGCAACCTACCTTATTAATCGAATGCCTAGTCGTGTCCTTTTTTCAAAACACCTCTTCAAAAATTTCAAGAAATTCATACTACTACCCATCTTGAAACTAACCTTCCTCTAAAGGTTTTCGGGTGTACAGTCTTTATTCACAGTTATTCACACAACAAACTCGATCCTAGATCCAGAAAGATGTGTGTTCCTGGGTTACTCTGCTACACAAAAAGGTTATAAATGTTATGATCCTATATCAAAAAGGTTGTTTGTTAGTTGTGATGCCACTTTTTCTGAGGTAGATTCGTTCTATCCCAAGTCTTCGATTCAGGGGGAGTATTGGAGTGAGTTTGGTGATGAATCTCAGCCGTGTACATCTGCGCCTGGACCTCCTTGTACATCTGTTCCTAAACCTATCCTAACACCTATGTCCAATGCATCTCCTATAGAGACAAATTCTGATACAAAAGTAACCATGCCTAACAATACACTCAAAGTGTATTCTCGCAAGAAGAAAACAAGTAGTACACTCCCTATTCCTCAAGCTATACCAATCTTTGAACCAATGCGGGTTCCTGCCGAAGAAGCTCAAAGTAGTAATACAAAGGAACAAGAAGACAATACAGATCTAGAACTGCCAATCGCTTTACGGAAGAAATCTAGATCATGTATCATGCACCCGATTGAGAGGTTTGTCTCTTATGATGCTCTATCTTCTCAATATAAAGAGTTTATTGTTAATCTGGATAGAATTGACATTCCCAATAATATCCAACAAGCTCTTAAAGTTTTGGAATGGAGAGAAGCAGTTTTTGAAGTAATAAGAGCACTTGAAAAAAAAATGAAACGTGGGACGAAGTTGATCTGCCAAAAGGGAAGAAACCCGTGGGGTGTAGGTGGATATTCACAGTAAAATATAAGGTTGATGGTTCTATTAAGAAGTATAAAGCGAGATTGGTAGCAAAGGGCTATACTCAAACTTACGGAATGGACTACAAGGAGACATTTGCACCTGTGGCAAAATGAAACACTATCAAACTATTGTTATCTGTAGCTGCTAACTTCGATTGGCCCCTTCAACAACTTGACATTAAAAATGCCTTCTTGAATGGCAAATCGAAGGAAGAAGTATACATGAAACTTCCTCCAAGGTTTGATAAGGAAGGCAGAGGAAAAGGAGTATGCAGACTAAGAAAATCCCTATATGGGCTGAAACAATCACCAAGAGCTTGGTTTGAAAGATTTGCCAAAGTCCTAAAAACAGAAGGATACACATAAGCTCAGTCTAATCATACAATGTTCTTCAGAATTAAAGAAGGTAAGAAGACAATTTTGATTGTGTATGTAGATGATAGTGTTGTAACAGGTGATGATCCAAAGAAAATTATAAGACTCAAGTCAGCTTTGAGAAAAGAGTTTGAAGTTAAAGACTTAGGAGAAATGAAGCATTTCCTAGGCATGGAAGTAGCTAGATCAAAGAAAGGGATTTACATCTCACAAAGGAAGTACATTCTTGATCTCTTGAAGGAGACAGGAATGTTAGGACGTAAACCAAGCACCACCCCTATTGAAAGTACAAAGTTTGAAGATGAAGAAGATAAACTGGTTAACCGTGAAGAATACCAGACACTAGTGGGAAGGTTAATTTATTTGTCTCATACTAGACCAGATATTGCTTTCGCCGTGAGTGTTGTAAGTCGCTACATGCAAGCACCAAAGACATTCTGAGGCAGTTTATAAGATATTACGGTATTTAAAGGGTACTCCTGGGAAAGGATTATTATTCAAAAAGGGCGATCAAAGAACAATTGAAATATATACTGATTCAAATTGGGCAAGTTCAGAAGAGGATAGACAATCAACCACTGGATATTGCACTTTCGTGAGGAGAAATTTGGTCACGTGGCAAAGTAAGAAGCAAAAGGTGGTAGCCAAGAGTAGTGCAGAAGCTGAACTTAGAGCAGTTACAAAAGGAATTTGTGAAAGTCTCAAGTTGAAAAGGGTGCTGACAGAATTGGAAATCAATTTTGAGTCACCTATAAAGCATTATTGTGATAACAAGGCGGCCCTAAGCATGGCACACAATCCAGTCCACCATGAGAGAACAAAACATGTTGAAGTTGATCGACATTTCATCAAGAAAAAGATAGAAGATGGAACAATATGCCTAACTTATGTACCAACGAAGAAGCAAACAACAAATGTATTTACCAAAGGACTTCAAAGACAAGTATTTGAAGAATGTATTAGCAAGTTAAACATGATTGATATCTATAATTCAACTTGAGGGGAAGTGTGGTCAAGATACGGTATTATCACATAATATTGTGATAATCTGATTGTAATAATATTATATTGATTAGATAGCATTATCTTAGGATTATTTCCTTTATTTGTATAGATTCTCTATCCTATTTGGTATCCCCTATTTATGTATATATGTACTACATTCTCTAAGAAATACGATATATAGCAAAATAACTCTTATTCACAAATATCAATATATGGAAATCAACATATCTATGAGAGTCGGTATACTAAATTGAATTACTCGAGAAGAAATTAAAATAAAAGACGAGAGAAATTATTTGCGAATTAATCCAAAATGACTGGAACACTGAACCTAAATTGAAGTTCAATAAAATAGGAGAAGCTTTACACAAGCTTATAAAAGTGGTTTACTACTTCCATCCAAGGGTTTGAAGCTAAAAGCAAGTAAAATTAATTGATTTGCATCAATCAATTATGCAGGTTTCAAAGTAAATAATCCAGCAAAAAGCAAGTAAAATTAATTGATTTGCATCAATCAATTAAGCAGGTTTCAAAGTAAATAATCCAGCAAACACTACCCAGTTAACAGCATATAGACATTGAAAAGAACAAGCCACCTAAATCAAGTTTTTATGAGAACCTAACACACCTTTATGATCCAGAATAAATGATAGACTAATTCATCACGAAATTTTCATTTTATTTTTATCTCTTTGAAGCTGAAGCACTGAAAAATCTCCATTCCTCAGCCCAGCTCCTGCTTCTCTAATTTGCTAGCATAATGCTGATCTAGAAGGTCTACAATAATAAGAGAGAAAAAAAGCCAATGAAATGGACAATGACTAAATAATTGCACCAGCATATTTGATCAAGTCATAATTATTCACAACTTGTCCAATTCTAAACATCAATTGGAGCTATTTAATCTTAGAGAGCGTTAAAAGAAAAAAAAAAAGGAAACCAATGAAATTTAAAATAGCCTATATTCAATAAAACTACGGCAACAAGTTTCAAGTCATGCATATTTTGAGCTGTCATTGGATATGGCCTCTCACAATGGACCAATGCTATACTAATCAAAAATTAGTTAGCAATTACCAGTTGGAGCCATTATCAACATTTGATATACTGAACGAGTCCAAAGACTTGTTCGGCAAATCATAGAAATCATCACTCAGTTGAGTCCCCAGAAAATTAATTGGAAGAAGAATAAGGATCCCAGCAATGGTAGCAATTGTGAATACTTTCAAGCTGCAATAAAATGAATAAGACAAATAACGAAATATAAAAGAAGAAGAAAGGAATTAGTTGAAGGTCTACGCAAGAACAGATTTGCATCATGAAATGTGAAGGGTCAAGTAATGCAAAGACATGATATGTTTTATGGACAAATTACAACGTGCTAAACAAAATCAATATTCCAATTACAGTGAAAAGAGCCTCAAAAGGGCATACAAGTTTTAAAATTTTGCTGAATAAAACTGAAGCTTAACATTCAGCCTGATTACTTTCTCCACCCAATAATTATCCATAAGATAATATAGTCATGTTCAGATCATCCAAAATACAAAAACTTACCCTTTACTAGATGGTAAATTCACATAGAAGTTCATGCTGAACTTTCATTACAAACCACTTGCCTTTCCTGCTTCTTTTGTTTCTCTAGTTTTAATATTCAAGAAGTAATAGCACCAAAACACAATTAATACATGCCTTCGTATCACCCAAAAAAAGTCCTTACTTCACAACTTGATTCTTAAATCGCTAAAAATGAGCTCTTAAGCGACAAAATCATCTATTTAAGCACAAATTTCATGCAAACACATTCAAAGTTGACAAATATATGAACTTCAAGAACCTGAAGACAAAAATCCTCATGAAAACGACAGCATCCAACCCAGAAAGTGAGAGTAGGTCATCCTCGGAGAGGTTCCAGGCGGTCCTGATCCAACCGGCGGAGGGCAAAATCCTATCCAAGTAAAATTGAACAGTGCGAGGCGAGTGTTGTGGTTGCTGCGATCTGTGTTCTTGCAGTAAACGAGGCGCGTAAACGGAAACATTACCAGGTTGTTTCCGGAGGATGGAGTAGAGAGTGAAGAACAAGAGACAGAGTCCAAGGTTGATCCCAACGGACGTTAGAAGTGCGGAGAGTATCATTTTCCAAGAAACCAAACAAAGTCTTGACGATGGTCACCGCCTACGCAATAAAGGAAAGTTCTTTGCTTTTCTCGCTCGTGAGTACTTCTTGTTTGCTTTGGTGGCACCAACTTGCACTTAACTGGGATTTCTTTTGCCATCTTTTTTCGTTCTCAAGTTTCCTTCAAAATCCATGCGGCTCTCAACTCTCAGGTTCCATACGCACAACAATAGAATGCATCGTGTACAACTCTATCACTCGTAAAACTAATGACATCTGATTACATTAGTTATCAGTTGATACCTTGTTCCAAAAGGTTGATCCCCAACTCTAAGGGCTCTCAGTCGCAGGCTCGACTATCGCTGGAGATTGAACCACGGTCTGATCCTCAACAGCCCTCTACCAGAGCGGTCCATTTCTGTCATTACCGAGAGTCGAACCTAGGACCTTGTTCCAACTGACCCTG
>JANIPN010000008.1:16717839-16729789 GCA_027478595.1 Erythroxylum anguifugum | reverse complement strand
TCATATGGAGTAACATCAACTGTCTTAGAGGGAACTCTGTTTAGCAAGTAAACAGCTTTTGTTTTCCGCACCTTGTACATGTGATGTACATCCCGGGATTTTCATACAAAAACACTAATGTTTAACTAAACATAACCTCTAACACGAGTTTAGGCTAAACTATGTCTAACTTCATAAAGTTATACGAGAACCCCTGACCTCAGGCACAGGGGTAATCCTATACCATATCCACTAGTGATAAATTGTCTATAATCAACACATTCGAGATCTATATTGTGCCTATTAAAAAACCTAGTTTTTTATATTTTGTATCTAAGGCATGTTACTTTTAGTTTGAGATATTTGTTTATTAAGAATCGTCAAAGCTTCTTTTCATTTATTCATTGAACTTTGAACTTATTAAAGAATTCTTTATTTGTGGCATTTAAATTTTTTATGAATTTGGTTCTTGATTCTTTATAATCAAATGGCTAATTATTTTTTACATGTTCTTTGACTTTCTCAACTTTAATTCAAACTTGGTCGTAGGTTATCTAAGGCATATTCCTTGATGGGTTTGCGCTATAAAGTTTCTTATATTACATATTAACTACTATAAAGTTTTCTATATTACAAACTTGCATGCTACTAAATAGTCCAAGGAACTAACGTTGACAATAGTCTAATATCATCTTTGATGTCATGATTCAATAAATTTATAAAGTATTTATCATTTAGATTAACAAAACTTCCTAAAATATAAAATTGCACTCTCTCGAGTTACAGCCACCTATTCTCAAATTAGTTAACTCATATATTTACTAAGCTAACACTCTAAAGAATGCAATTCTTTCTACGAACTTCTGTGAAAGATTTCGCTCTAATACTAGAGAGATCATGCAGGTTTATTCTAGCATCTCATTTAACCTTTAATATATATGTCTTGTTCTACTCAAAAGCAAGTTCTCTCAAATCATCCATAAATGAACTATGATCAAATTAATCACCGATACTAATTAAATTCACATTAAGAATAACCAAAGATAATTTGTAGATTTAAATCTAATTTTATATATATAACTGAATCAATCTATACAACGATAGTAAATAAGGTTTGTCCTATCTAAACATATAAAACACAACAGTAATCATGTTTGAACCATTGAAAACAATTGACAAAACAAAAGATATCATGATAAAAGGAACTTTAGATGAAAATCTTGTATTTTGAATAGCTTGATCCATTATGATGATCTTCAATATTATTTCTCTAACGAAAATGGCTTTAAAATCACATCATAAGAGTTGTTATACCTCCTGGCGGGATGATCCTCATATTTTTGCTTGAAATGTCTTCTATTTATTGAAAAATCTCATCCTAAGACCAGTCTTCTCAATTACCTGAAAATATAGCAAAAGCTAAGTAAAAAAAGGTAATTTAGTATAAAAACTAAACAAAATACAAAGGGAAATATGTGCATTTTTCATGTATGTTATATTTCAAAAGAGTTTTCGAAGGGAAATATGTGCATTTCAAACTCTTTTGAAATATAATGTGCATGAAAAATGCACATATTTCCCCATCCCTTGTGTTAAAACCAATCATAATATTAAACTTAACTAAGTACGATTTTTCATACTCATATCCCTCATAAAATGTATCCATTATAGTTAGTGGAATTAAGGAAGTAGCTTGGTAAATTATTGGATTTGGGATTCATCTAACGATCTAAAGCCCTTTTATGATGAACTTGTTCTTTTCTAAAAGAAGTAAGAACGTCATTTGTATCCTTGAAAGTTGAAAACTAAATATTATCAAATAGCTATACTTGATATATAAAAAGGAGATACTGGTGACGGTGCATTGCTTTAAGGCTTGGTGAGTTTACCTATTAGGAACCAAGTTCATGATTTATACAGATAATATTATTAATACGTTTTTAGGACCTATAAGAAATTGTCTGTAAAACAAGTGTGACAAAATTTTCTTGGCAAATATTATTTTGCATAGGAGTATAAGTTGAGAAGACACAACAATCATTATCATCATCACACTCAGTCTGAAGTTCCGCAGTAAAGCAAGGTTTGGGGAGATCTGATAGTACGCAACCTTACTCCTACATAGTAGAGAAGCTGTTTCCGGTAGACCCACATGCAGATGTTGATAGGAAAATAATGATGCAAGTTAACAAAATAAATACCGTAAAAATCACAAATAATAATAATAATACGAAAACTTAATACAAATAATAAAGATATAAATACAAAATACTAATAATAACCTAATTAGGGAGCAAAAACCTAACCTAAGGAGAAAAAATTAGAACTTTAGCAAAAGAAAAATTTTCAAGAAGATACAAATGTGAAGAGTTTTCTTTTTAAAACACCAAATCATTTAAAATTCAGCTATATCTATCAATTTATCGTTAAAAAACTACAATATTTCATTGCAACAAGTAGAACAAAACCAATTGCAATGTAAATAAATAACCATTCATAAGATTGTACCGATCTAAGCCTTACTAGAGCCATGGCGGCATAGCAGACAAATGGGATATGTTGAAGTGAAAGAACAAGAGAAGATCTCTAAAAATGAAACCATAAGATCAAGAAGCATAAAAATTCAATGTTGACATAAACACAACAATATCAAATACAAAAGAGAAGACACACCATTGATTTTGATAAATAAAGGAAAAAAGAAGTGTTAGCGATTTTGCATCATCACCAAAATTGAGTAAGATTTATTAGATCAAATCAAATTGTGGCACCTTTAGATAACACCTAAAGTAAGATAATTCAATAAGTGAAAGATAGTGTTATATGAAGACTTTGGCTCAACAATGATGGGTTATTAATGAAAAAATATTTAACTATATATGTCTAAGTTTTAGTGCCATATGAAAGTAAGGAGACATATGGCTCACAGTTGCTAGTCACCTAGGAGTTCATGACATATATGTGTATGACAAAACTTGCTTTGTTTATCAATTAGATAACCATAAGAAGAGGAAAGAAGAGTATTATGATAGCCCCTACTCCTTTTTGAAAGATTGCGAATGTTTCTCAATGGATTTTATTGTGAATCTTCTAAAGTTGACAATATGGCTTTGATTATATTGGTGGTCAATCGATTTTATAAGTCTATTATCTTCGTGCCTGCACCATCTTCATAACATACAAAATGAAATTGCTCAAAGGTTAAAGGTACGCCCAAATTTTTTTGTTAGTTTCTTTAAACCTTACTATGAGAATGCAACAAATCCCAACATCATACAAGTAAAGAGAGCTTCATCAGTTGTGAGGAAATAGTTTGACAAACTAGTAGAGAAGATTCTTGATCATCAAATAATGGAGCAACATAAAAGTAATTGGAGAACTAAGTTATTAGTTCAATGAAAGAATAAGAATATCTTGAAAGCTACTTTGGAGAGAGATACAACCTTGTGAGAATCTGAATATTAATTTAATGAATACCTTCAATTTGTTCTATCAAAGGTGTCAAATTCATTTGGTTGGAGTAATTTGTTAGTCTTTTAATACGTGTGTGACTATTTTGCTAGCCATTAAAGAGCCTTAATCAAGGACTAGCATAATTGTAATATGAGGAAAGTATGTTGAATAAACCAAGACAACTACATTAGGTGGGATTAAGCGAATTCAATTTTTAATTAGCTATGACAAACTGTTAGTCAATTGATATATTGTAAGAAAGGTTAATTATAGATGTATTTTTTAAAGTTAATTATAGATATATTTGGATGGACCTAACACCAAAATATAATCAAAGAGTGGACTATCCGTTGATGGACTAAATTTTAGGTGTGCTTCAAGTAGATCATATGTAAATTGGCTCAAAAGATAGACTTTTATTTTTGGATAGAGATCTTGAGTGATGTGGCAAAGTTAGTAGCTTAAAGCAAAGAAAAAATGAAATTATCAACGAGTATGGAAGAATGGGATAATGAGTCAAAACTTTATTTTTACATGTCTTCTTTATTTTGAATTAGATCGCTGGTTTAATATATTAACCACACACTAAAATAGTGCTTAAGTTAGTTGACTTTGTGACTTTTGCTTATATTCTTGCTCAAAGTATTCAAATACTTATAAATAATTCATTTAAGTAAAGCTTTTACCACAAGGAGAATTGGATTGTTGGGATTTTATAATTATTGCGAGAATTAATAAAAATTGATATTTTACAACAATTTTAGTGCATTTATCCTCTTTTATTGCTTATTTTAGTTGTTAAGGTAAATACATTTATTTTCTTAAACTTTTGTATGGAACACAATAAAGTTGTGATTGGGTAGAGACTTTAGTCCAAGAACATGGTGTTATATAGCATCAGAAATACTCTTCTTCTGGAAACTTAAGAATAACATCCAATGCACGGGGAAGATATTAGCATCAAAGATGGATAACTTCATGTGGTCATAATTATTCAATAGGATGACAAGCAACTTTGTCTGGGACATTGAAAGTAAAGGACGGAGCTACTCGCTTTTTGGGCAAGTACAAGAAAGCAATCGCAAACGAGCATTTTGATAAACCATAAAAATCTCTGGTGAACAAAGTAAAGAGAAAGACAAAATGGAAATGTGGAGGGGTATCAGCAGATAAGAAAACCTCGTTAAGTTGCTGTCGGGAAATATTGCTGGGAGGAATTCTGGTTTGATCATACAAATATCTATAAAACTCTGGGTCTGATGTCAAGTAGTGTATGTCCTGCACAAATAGGCAAGATCTCGCTCCTCATAAATTGATTAGTCATCGTAATAAATAACAGTGGAAAGATAATAGCAAGAAGTACCATAACTAAAACTCGGATTCAAACAACAGGATATTTAAATCTTCAAAACCTATAGCAGCACAGGCAATACCAATGGAGCTTTATACCGTTATACAAGAACCACTAAGTGGACTACCCATTTTATTGATTACTGCTTGGTGTTCAACGACCTCAACTGTAGGATTATTTCCTGGTAGCTTCCATCTGCCATCTCTGATAGCCAAAGGCAATTATTTTTATGCAGAATAGGGTACCCTCAGGGCCATTCTTTGGGCAAGCCAAGGCCTTTCAGGATCTGGGTCAATGAAACCATGCATGAGAAATTGCTCTGCTTCTTCATCTATCAATTCTCTGGCCCATGTCACCCTTTTCGATGGGCAGCAACCTTGTCCAAAACACCTACAGTTCAAATTGAAGCAATCAAATTGTTTGAAAATTCATATTTAACTAAGCCCAAGTCAAGCCAGGATGCAAGAATTAAAAGAAACAGGATGCACCGTTGGTTAACTCTCAACTAGAGGTAATGCGACTAAACAAGAGGGTAGTACTTGGGTTTGAAGGGAACAAAGTTCAAGAGATCAAAGAAGTAATCTTTTTTCACTTCAGTGGCTAGCCAATCTTGATTGAAATACAATAGTTTGTCAGTAGTTCTTCAGTCTTTCCATTAAGGGTTTTAAACCCAAACTTAATATTTCAGATAATTCGTTGATAATACTTGCAATATTAGCAAAGTCACTTTGTAAGTTGGTATTTGATCCTCACAACAGCTGCCCAAAGTCATACATGAGTTGTAAAATTGCCCAACCCAGCATACCTGTACTCATAAAAGCAAGCACTCCGTTCATTCTCAGCCTTTCCCCAGTTATCCCATCCTAGATGTTTAATACAATGATCCATATACGTGTATGCAAAAACCACCCTTCCGAAGGGTCCCCACGGGCGTCCAAGGTATGAGTACGAACTACCTCCATTTCCAGTGATCACACATCTGCATAGATGCCATGATTGTTTATATTGAAAGGATGAAGAAGACTCAAAACATAAGCTATGTCCATCAGAACAAAAAGGAAGACATTAGTGAGGCCCAATATTGCAATGTAACAAGAACAGTTACTAAGCTATATATGAGAAAGTGGATTGTTCTTAGAGATTTTCAGTAATCAAATAATCAGGAATAAGATTTTTACTTCTTTGAGGAATTTTGAGAACATTATGGGATAAGAATGCAAAGAGCTAATTTTCATCCTAGACATATTGAATAACTAGAGGATACATCAGATTATAAATAGTTAAACAAGATATTTATGAGATTAACATGGATTAACAACAAAGTCATAGAAACCAAAAGAATTTTTTTGTTTGACAAACTCAACACTAAGCCATCAACAATTTAAGCTTCTGAAAATACTTATATTAGCCCTGTTGGAGTAATGTACAACTTTTTAATCAGTAATCAGTTTTAAGAAGATAAGATATCCTCATCAGTCACTAGTTGAACTGATGACAAAATGATAACTATTAGGAAAGAGGCATTTAGACTGTCAACAGTGCCCAAAAAATAGCTGTAGGGTGTGACACCGCCAGTGCATAACATATTTGAAGTTTTAGTTCATAGGAAGAAATAATCTATATCAAAACCAAACAGATTTTTTTAAGTGCTGGCACCTGTTATCCAGTAAAATTCCAATTTAGCTGACACCTCATATAATTATCAGTAACCTAATTGATTTTATCAAAATATGTTCTAAACAGAAAGTTGATCCAGTGTGGATCTAGGAGAAAACAGACAAGTCAAATTCCATCAAACACACCTAAGGAATACATAACCAGTTGACTCTTGAGAAGATTTTCTGCTTTGTGCAGTTATAAAGCCAGCTGACTTGCAGTGAATGTGGCAATGCTCCAAAAGAGCAGTGCTATTCCCAAAAATGAAGTCCACACTTCCTTCAATATAGCAATCTTTCAAATACTGTTTTCCATAGTGCAGATACAATGTATCCTGCACAAAATTACAAAACCAGATATATTTCATTACATTACCACATGATACCCTTGAGTAATCCTTAACTTCGATGAGACTGCATATTGAATGATGGCAAAGAAGAAGTGCTAGAATAGCTATAACCTAAAAGCCATCTACCTCAAGAACTCATGATAGAAGAAATTTCTGTCGTTTCCCCAGAATTGTCTTCTAGACAGTTATAGGAAACAAGGACATACTAGGTTGCTTTTACAATACTTTTTAGAGAAAGTTTCACCAACCAGGGCCTAAATTTCATAACGCCAGTAACTTACATCAGACTTAACCCTCATCCAATTCAATACATACACTTTATAAAACTTTATACACTTTTCTAACATTAAATTTCCATATTGTCTCTATTTTACCATTGAATGATTGTTCCATCTCATCATACTCTATGATGGAATGCTAATAGCATGGATAGAGAACTAAAAGATATTCCACAGACATTTACAGTCAGAACTTCCTCAAAGCCACACTGTTCATCTTGCTCCTATTCCTAAGACTCTGCTACCATGGCGGTCAGATATAATGATAGTTGTATTCTAAAGCTCTCCTAGATTTCAACACCTGGAATCTTTGGGGAAGGGGATCAAATCAACCTTGCTAATAGGCTATTTTGGGAAGGTAGGAAAAGTTAGTATCTTTTATCAATTGTTGCAAAACTAAGTTTTATCATTGTCTGTAGTAAAAATCTTGGCAACACGCTATGCACGAAGAAAAAGAAATGGAAGAACAGCATTAGAACACTCTATAAGTGAAATGATAACAGGAATTTGACATACCTGCCACCCAAGAAACCTGCAATTATAAAAGGCACACCTATCAGCAGTTACTCTGATGGCTACAGCTTGACCTGATCCCTGAATTTCAATGAGATCAAAAGGCAGATACAGTTGAGGTATTCAATAATTCAAGAAAAGTGAACTGGCCAACAAGCAGAAACATGGAATGTTGCATCTTGGCACAATGACTAAAACCCAAGTAACAAAGAAAATAAACTCAGGCAATTGACACGAAAGCCTGAACACGCATAATGCCTATGTTTGAAATTCCTAATCTTAAGAAAAACACGAGTTCAGTGGTCAACACGAGTCCAGTGGTCATACCGCACTCCAGAATCTAAAAATCATAACGCCCAAAAACCTCAAAAGTAGAAATTTCAGACCGAGAAAAGCCAAAAACCCAAAATCCATCATTTTCATCATCACAGTTCATCCGAACGGCAATAAATGCATCTTCAGAAAAACGAAGCACAACACAATCTTCTTGTTACCTCCGGAGAAGAGTTCTCGAAAGTGATATTCTCAGCAATAAAATCCTCCCCTTCTACTATCACAGTTCCACATCCAAAGGTCCCGGTACCAATCACTCTAGCAGCCTAACCAAAAGTCCACATGAACAAAACTTGCTATCATATTCATCAATACCCAGATAAGTGACGGACAGAAACTGGCATTATGTATACCTGGTGATGGTTGATCTTAGTGGCCGTGTTGTCCCAAGTGAGGATAGTTTCTTCTGGCCTCAGACCAGCAAGAGTAATGAAATTCTTAGTTTTGGGCACGTACACAGGCTGTCTGTAAACTCCAGGCGCCACCCGAATCACCGTTCTACATGTGTTGCTAAGCGGCACGGAGTCTACAGCTTCCTGCACCGTGCTGAAGTCGCCGGACCCATCCTGCGCCACCGTCACCACTATACTCGCCATTAACCAATAAAGACCTCTCCTTTCTCGGTGTCAATGTGGGAAAAAGGAGATGGATTGTTCACAGGAGACAGAAGTTTTAAAGAGTGAAGAAAGGAATCGACTTCAGAATGTGAGGATTTGTTTGTTTATCTGTTTGTGTTTTATTGTATTGGCTGACGCGAAAGTGACGTGGGTTTAAAGCAAAGTGCAAGACTTCCTTGAAACAAACGAACTAAGTAGCCTGCAAACGCGAGAGATTAGAGAGTTTTTATTCTCTCTTTCCTTTTGGGTTTTGCTTTAGCAGGAAGCTATATTTCTGATTGATCACCAAATTATCAAAGTGTAGAATATTGAAGTGAGCTTTAACTTATATATATTCCGAAGGCTCGGCTGAATTCAGAAGGAAAAACGAAAGAGGGAGACACGAGTCAATGAAATTTTAGCCATTTACGTTTACTTTGTCATGTCAGTGATTGCAGTTATTTGTGACAATCAACGCCAGTTCTTCAACAGTCTTGCCTTTCCTCGATGCTCTTTTGTAATTTTTATTCCAAACACAATATGAACCTATTTGATTTGTTAGCAGTGAAAACTCTAAAACAATAGGGTTTTGCTATTACTCATTAAAGATTACTTACTTCGTCTACATGGAAAAACCTAATTAACACAAGGGACTGCCCTCTAGTGACATTCTTGTTGGAACTAAAATCTTTCCCCAGGATGAAGAAGATGGTATTGTTAGAATTCTTATGTGGTTTATAGTTGAATAAGAGGAGACAGCTTAGAAAGGAATTACCATTCTCTTCGTGGCCACGTTATGGCAGATCTGAATTTTTTTTTTTCTTATTAAAGATGAAAGTTAATTCCAATCAAGGTTTCACGGATAAGCGGAGGAAACAATCCATAAGTGGCTAATCAGTTAAGGAGAAGTTCTAAGTAATGGCAGACCATTATCTATCGAGTAAGCTTAGTTTGCTAAATATTCCACACAACACAAGAATTAGACTTCCTGTAAATGTGAATGATATTGTCCTCCCGATTGCAAGTCCAGAGTTGTTTGTGATGTGCAAGGATCGGACATCTTGTATGCATTAGCATTCCCTTTTTCAACATAGGAAACAAAATCTAAGAATTCAAATATTCAACTGTCATTCAATATTTATTCCTTTTTTTGTTCGCAATTCCCAGTAGATCAGTACCTTACCTCTAGTTGACATATTGAAAATACCACATTTATCTTTGCTCATGGAATCAAACAAAATTGTAACAGCTGTTATGTCATAGAGTTCATATGATTAATCCACAGGCTAACTACAAAAATGGGCAAGACTGCCTTGAGCACTTCAACCAGTGGTCTGTTCTGGCCATTTATCTTCAAATGCTTTCTTCCTCTCTAGAATGATAAGGGGAGTAAAAGCCTCAAAGCCTCCTGCCTCTATTTCCAAATGGCTCTCGTTCTCAATGTCAATCTATCAGAAAGCCGAAATACATAATTTCCTGGCAATAGCTTAGATCTGATTGCATATGTACTGTAGGTTGTACCACGATTGAACTCCACATAAACCAAACAATTTGTAAGATTTATGGGAAAATATTTGCAAGGAAAGCTTCCAAGTATAACAAGACCTGAGTTGTTGACAACTTTGGAGAAGAGAAAATCAGATGGTCATGTTCCTACCCAGCTATACCCTGGATTCTTTTCTGCTCCACTGTCCCACATGGCTCGCCGCACCTGATTTGCTTCAGCTGTCCGACCAGAAGTATTATAGATATCACGAAGGAGAATGTAGTATCCTCCTTCCTCTGGTTTCAACTCTAAGAGCCTTTTCACAACCCTCTCCCCCATGTCAACATCACCATGGACTCTGCAAGCTGCAAGTAAAGCTCCCCAAACAACATCATTACTCGGTATTGGCATGCTAACTACCATTTCATAAGCCTCATTTAATCTCCCTGCACGACCCAACATATCTACTACACACCCATAATGCTCAATACTTGGCTCAATTCCATAGTCTCTCTGCATGCTCTTGAATAGGCTGTACCCTTCATCAACTAAACCTTTGTGTGTGTATGCAATCAGAACAGATAAGAACGTTATCCCGTCAGGAGCAACACCAGAATTCAACATGCAACTGAACAACCAAAATGCACCTTCAGCTTCACCATGATTGGCACAAGCAGAGATCATTGAATTCCATGTTATCAAGCTCTTTCTGCTCATGTTGTTGAACACCTGCCATGCTCTATCCATGCATCCACATTTTGCATACATATCAATCAGTGCATTGCAAAGGGAAACCATCCAACCAAACCCATTTTGAACGATATATGAATGCACACAAATTCCTAGTTCAACATCTCCCAAACGTGTACATGCAGAAATTACACTAACAATGGTTACTTCATCTGGTCTCACTCCCGATTCACCCATCTCCGAAAACAATTCCAGTGCCTCCCTTGAGTACTTCGCTTGCACGTACCCAGAAATCATAGCAGTCCATGAAACAACATCTTTTTCCGGCATCCCATCAAATATCTGTCTAGCAAGCTCCAGTTGTCCAGCTCTTACATGAGCCAATACCAAGCCTGACCACGAGATAACATCCACTCTAAATGACTCGTCAAAAACCGCTCGAGCAGCCACAGGACACCCCCTCACTGCGTATAAATGGATCAGTGCATTTTGAATGAGTAAATGTGAAGAAAAACCAAATTTTAATAATGCCCCATGTATCTCATCGCGATCCATAATAGCAGGTAAACCACTAATTTCATCCAATCTCATCCGAGACCGAGCTTTTATCAAGAAATTGAAAGAAAATTCATCTGGGTCAATACAGTGTTGCCTCATTTGATTAAACAAGTCAACAGAATAAGCGGGAAATGAGCTTTTGGCGTAGCCGCGAATGAGGGTGTTATAAAAAAAAATAGTTGGTTGAGTCATATGACCAAACATGCGGTAGGCATAAGCTAAATCACCATACGGAGAGACCGCAGCAAAGCGGAACAGTTTTCCCAAGATAATGGAATGGTTTTGTAGATTTGATGCAATGGCCTGAGCTTGAATTTGCTTTAGGTGGTCCATGGATTGGCAGCCTCCTGCCCAAGAAGCTAACTTTGTTGCTAGTGAAACTACTGAATTGCATTGTTGGGTGACTGGCGGGCTCATTTAGGCCAATTCCTTATATACAACTAATTGTCGTATTTGGTGGAAGTGAAGATTTGTCCTCTTCAATAAGATTTAACCATTGGAGAGTCCAAAAAAAAACAAAGATCTCTAGGGATAAAAGTTGTTCAATCCTCATCTGCAACCTTACAAGGAGAAAAAATGGTTCATCAGAGACCTCTTCAATATGCTAGTAATTGGAGAATGCATATGGGATAGAAAGTGGAATGGACCGCCAGGGTTGCATTCCTAACAAACTCATACTGGGGTGGAAGCAAATATCGTAACTTTCTT
>JANIPN010000008.1:16691112-16708018 GCA_027478595.1 Erythroxylum anguifugum | reverse complement strand
GACTCCATTTCAGAGGAGCAACGAACAACCAGCCTTCTGTCTGACTTTCGACGAATCTCAATCAACCCGCCACCTCAGAAACACCAATAGGAAGGAGTTGATGCTGGAGAACTTGGCCGGAGGTGAGGGTGCTGTTGCGTGTGCTTAGAAGCGCCGTCACGTGGGAAAAAGGCTGGAGTCCTTTGAGTTAGTCCTAAAATCAATCTACTACTAAGTTGATAGAAAATCTTATGGGATGATTGTGGCAGACAAGTTGTCTTGTTTTATAGTGAAAGGAAGCCATTAACTATCGACAGTTGATGCTTAAATTGATGACCATTTTCTACACAAATAGTACAGCTGCTGTCAATTTTCGAATGTTTCTCAAGGCTAGTTTAGTTTAGCTTTATCCCACTATAAGAAATCTTCTGCATTATTTACGTTGAATACTACAGTTGTCATCGACTTATCGATGTAGTTTGTTTCATTAGAGAAGTGTCCCTTTCACTGTACGGACAATTGGAGGACTGAACTAACCAACACACCAAATGTTTAGGGTAAAGTTAGGTTGTTACAGTCCAGGGAAACTGCATACAGAACCAAGTCACCGAAAGCAGAACTGTATACGACACGTCTTTTGACTCTTTGCTACGCCTACGCGGTGGTTCATGTAAGGTAAGGTATGTCGCCTTCCAATTTAAATTTGAGGAAAGGCCGTCCCTTCCTTGCCTTGCACTATCGGCCCACAAAGCTTCAAGCTTTACATATACTTGTTGTTTTGGTGGCTCGATTTCCAACAATAGTAAGCAACGGATGTTTGCGCTATACAGCACCGCAATCATAGGCGTAAACATGCATGATTTCCTTCTCTAATTAAAGTACCCACGTCACATAAAGCGAGAAGGAAAAACAAAAAACAAAAAACAAAGAAGACGATCTCATCAACTAACAAAGAATTACTTATAAACACCATACCTAAACAAGAGCAAAATCACAGCAGTGAATGCCAGCTTTAATGCTGATTACTATCTTCTTAAAGAGGATAATGGTCGGGTAGGGAAGATAAGAAGAAACACTTGTGGAAGGTGGTCTCTTCAAGATGGCTGTCATGTGAGATATATTTATACATTCCTCTCATTAGCCATTAGGTAACCGTGTTGCCAACCTTTCATCCGCCTACTAATAGAATATTCATTGTCATATTGTTCACTGAGATATATGCAAAGTTGCAGAACCATTTCGCGTGAAAAAAAAGAATGAAGTTTGGGAAAGAATTTGCGGCTCAAATGGTGCAGGAATGGCAAGAAGCATACATGGATTACAACTACCTCAAGACAATATTGAAAGATCTTTTGCTTTTCAAACAGAGAATATCATCACCAACAGTGACATTAGGAACCTCGAGAGGTTCTTTGAAGAGAAGGGTTTCACTTTACAGAACCTTCAGCGGCCTTATAACTAGATCAGGCAGAGGCTCCCCAAGGAAGAGTGAGGATGAAGTAATACTTATAAGTACAGTGAAAGAAGAGCGGATAGAAGGGCACTATCAGACCATGTTTCTCAATGGTTCAGATGAAGGAGGAGAAAAAGAGATTTTGTTCTTCAGGAGACTTGATGATGAATTCAATAAAGTTGTAAGCTTTTACAAGAAGAAAGTGGAGGAAGTGATGTTAGAGGCAGAGGACTTGAGTAAGCAAATGGATGCTTTGATTGCGCTAAGGATCAAGGTGGAGAATCCAGCGGTGGTAGGTGCTAACATTGCTACTCTCGCCACCGGCAATTCTTCCTCTGCGGACTCTGGTGTTTATCCTACAAACGACCGAAACCCAGGTTAGAAAAACCAGAAGTTTTGGATAATCTACTTTTCCTGCATTTACTTCTTCTTTTTGGGTCTTTTGGGTTGAATGGTGATTAGGATGTTCCTGCTCTTCCACAAAAAGGAATTTAAGTTTGGACAAATTTAGACTCTGACAATTTCCACCAGCCAAGTTAGTAGCTAAGAACATAATTCTGGAAGATTCAATTCTCTGTGCATGTTTTAATGTTTGTATTCATTGTTTTGTGAAGGACTTGCACGTATGGATGTGATTCAGGAAGTTGAGATGAGCAATGAAGTAAATTCAGAAAATGAGACGAATGAACGCAACAATGATAATTCCCGTAGCCAGAGGAAACATGGTGGAGATAAAGTGGACATTCAGGCATCTAGAGCGGCTCCATTACAAGTCTTGGAGTATGTAAAGATCAATGTCGTACCTGAAACCCCAGTATCGACAATGAAAAATATAGTCTCAAGTCCAACATCAGACTTGTCATACACCAAAGGAGAACTGAACAAAGCCGAGGAACGAATGACTAGGGCTTTCGTTGTATTCTACCAAAAGCTTCAACTCTTAAAAAGCTACTGGTAATGTTTCTTCCAGCAGGACTCTCCAGAATATTCAACCATTTCCTCATTGCAGAAACTAATTGTGTTGATTACTGATGTAACAGCTTCTTGAACCAATTAGCATTCTCCAAGATCATGAAGAAGTATGATAAGGTACGGAAGGTTCAGTTTCTGATAGCTAAATTTACGTGCAAAGTCTTAACTGGGACTTGTACAGATCACTTCAAGGAACGCGTCAAAAGCTTACTTAAATATGGTGGACAGTTCTTACCTTGGCAGCTCTGATGAGGTCAGAATAAGACTTTCATTGTTTGTTTCTTTTCTGCTGCAGCATTTACTTCCGGCTCCAA
This sequence comes from Erythroxylum anguifugum, assembly GCA_027478595.1. Classification (NCBI taxonomy): domain Eukaryota; kingdom Viridiplantae; phylum Streptophyta; class Magnoliopsida; order Malpighiales; family Erythroxylaceae; genus Erythroxylum; species Erythroxylum anguifugum. The sequence continues at coordinate 16,705,300 of JANIPN010000008.1, read as the reverse complement.
ATTCCCATCTTCGTTAAATTTTCCTCCTCAGGTTACCAAACTCATGGAGAGGGTGGAGGCCACCTTCGTTAAGCACTTTGCTAATGGGAATCGTAGAAAAGGAATGGCCACTTTGAGACCAAAAGTTAAAAGGGAAAGGCATAGAGTTACATTTTCCTTGGGTAGGGATCAGAAGATTATGCACATCCTGATATTATATGGATCTTCCCAGTTATATCAATCCATCACTTGTATAAGCGTTCAAAAAATTACTGTTGTATTTGTATACTTGCAGGCTTACTTTCTGGCTTCGCAGCTGCACTTGTAGTCACAATTTGTTTGCTTATTCATGCCAGAGATGTCATCAACAGTCCAGGAGGACCTAAGTATATGGAAAACATTTTCCCTCTTTACTCGTAAGTTGCAGTTAACATACTCAGAGAACTTCTTTTGCATTGAGATATCAGATCATTGTATGATTTTCCATGATGTGTTGCAGGGTTTTTGGATTCATGGTCCTGCATATGCTCATGTATGCGGCTAATATATATTTTTGGAAGCGTTATCGGATCAATTATTCATTCATATTTGACTTCAATCGAGGAACAGAATTGGGCTATAGACAAGTCCTTCTTCTTAGTTCAGCTCTTTCAGTACTTGCGTTGGGTGCTATAATATCAAACTTGGATATGGAAATGGACCCTAGGACAAAACGCTTTGAAGCACTTGCTGAATTACTCCCGTTGGCCCTACTCATTGTAATGTTCAACAGACAACACTTCAAACTATTTCTAATTGCTCAAGCGTCTCATGAAGGTTGACTAATGCGCAAACATTTATTGCAGCTTCTGCTTCTTATCATATTCTGTCCTTTCAATATCATATATCGGTCAAGTCGTTTCTTCCTGATTGGATGCGCCCTTCACTGTGTTCTGGCCCCTCTTTACAAGGTGACAACTTTATGAAATTCAGAAATAATCAAAAATAAATCCCATTTAGAAAAAGATATCTCACCTCTGCTTATCATTCCTCAGGTTACGCTCCCAGATTTCTTCTTGGCTGATCAGCTTACGAGCCAGGTGTTTTCCTAACTGGTTGCAGTTGTTTCTCGTTGTCTCCTCTTAATCTGTACATCTCTAAACGTTCTATAGTCTTAACACTATTTAACAATGTCCTCTTTTCAGGTGCAAGCTTTCAGAAACTTGGAATTCTATGTTTGCTACTATGGATGGGGGGATTTCCAAAGGAGGGAAAACACATGCGGTGGAAGTAAAGTTTATGAAGTGTTTTACTTTTTGGTAGCAATGATTCCATATTGGATCCGGTTCCTTCAGGTATGTATGTATTGTTTATACTGAAGTGAGAAGCCTTTGGCTTATGATTATGATGGTACTGACACAGTAGTCTATGATGTGTCAGTGTATTCGGCGTTTATTTGAAGAGAAAGATGGATCGCAAGCGTGTAATGCAATCAAATACTTGTCAATTATAGCAGCTGTTGCCATGAGAACACTTTATGAACTAAGGAGGGGAATAACTTGGAAGATAGCAGCTGCTGCAACTTCAGGTTTTGCAACAGTTATTAATATGTATTGGGACATAGTGATAGATTGGGGTCTTCTGCAACGAGATTCAGTAAACCCGTGGCTGAGAGATAAGCTTGCCATACCAAACAAGACTGTTTATTTTGTGGCTATGGTAAGATAAAAATTAAATCCTGCACGCAGCCAAGTCTGTAAAAGGGTAAAGTATGCGCACATACTAACTACACCAAATATTTGATATAATGGTTGGTAGGCGCTGAATGTTGTGCTAAGACTAGCTTGGATTGGGACATTGTTGGGCTTCAGAAGTGCACCCTTCTTGCCTAAAACAGCCGTAATTGCAATAGTTGCAAGTTTGGAGATCATTCGTCGTGGAATTTGGAACTTTTTCAGGTACTCCTCTGTAATGAAAGTGGAAACACACGAGTTTCAAAGAGGAGACAAAAAATTGATTGAGTTGATTAATGAAATTTAACAAATTAAATTAAAATTAGATGAATTGCTGGATTTGGGAGTTTGACAGATTTATTTATAACATAAAGCTAAACAAACTAAAGACCAGCTTATGTTGATGTTAAAAGTATTTCATGTATCCCTTACTAACAACTGATGGCAATGTTATTTGATCAGGCTGGAGAATGAGCACTTCAACAATGTTGGTAAGTATCGGGCATTTAAATCAGTGCCCTTGCCATTCTACTATGATGAAGAAGATGACAAGCTTGTATAATACATTCTACTGCTGCATATAAATTTCTGAAAAGTTCAAGATTTGTTTGCATCATTTCCTTTGCTTTGTAATTATTTCATGTTAACACAGGAAAAATGTAGAAATGAATACTGAAATTTGACACATTGCTCAATTTAGTTTATCTATTTCCCATAGGATCACGTGGCTGTGTCTGTGTCCGTGTCCTTTTGCTTTGTGGCTTGTTCTGCTGCTTCTTCAACTTTGAGCAATTGTTGGTTAAAAGTTACAAATTGCTCGTGCTGCTTAATCCAGCCACCTGAATTTTCCATGCACATCACCCTTTGAAGGTACATCCTCTTGAACATACTCGCATATCGAGTAAAAGAAAAGAGGCAGATGTAACTGCTAACAAACATGAGTCAAAATCTTTGTCGCCAATACAAAATAGATGTTCTTTTTCCCAAAACACAAAAATCAGAAAGGAGTTAAGGTTTTGCAATGGGATGCAAGCATGAAGGGGAAAGCATATGCAGTTAATGTATGAAGGCGTCATTGCCTTCCATTTCAGACCTGGAGTTCAACTTGGTGAAATGATAACAAGATCCCCTATAATGGTGTTATTAGATATTCCTTTAACAAAATTATATGATCAAGAAAATGAACTTGCATCTTTATATTTCGACAGGTTATACAATTAGAAGTAACTATGTAGAACTGTTACAGAAGACATTATTCAATCTCTATCGACTACCACATTTTTGTTTTACAAGACTGAAAATGAGCAAGGCAAGAGCAATGCCGTATCAGTACAGGAAACAAACACCGCAAAACAAAACAAAAAACGTTTTTCTATCAACCTCCACTCCTTACAGAATTGGCATCTTCTTGACCAGCGTCTTCCCCTTTCAGCGAACTAGGTGAAGAGTTTGAAGGTGAATTTTCAGCTGTTACAGCACCAGTGCTTTCTGCATCCTGGATCTTAAAGAAATATGAAAATACAGGATCGTAGGTCGAGCTTGCTTTTTGAAGGCCTCGTATAGCATTCATGGCTGCAAGGGTGCTGCGATATGTATCTATTGTTTCCTCACCGAGAGAAGAGGATGTCTCGTTAGAGATACCAGCTCTGTTATTTAATTGTAGGTTAGAGCGTTCTGGCACAGATTCAATCACTTCGTCTTGTAATGGGAATAGCAGCTCAAGATTTGCTTCACATTCACGGACGAGCCTTGTTAATGGTTCAGTTGTGAAAAAGGGCTGATGAAGGGCAAGTTGCATGAAAGGCAGACGCAACAACCCTCCAGTTCGTTTGTCATACTTCTTCAAAATCTTAACCAAACCTATCATTGGAAAAATGAATATGCATTTAAAAACAGGTACTACTCCTGTAATTATGAGTGATTTTAACAAGAAATGCTATACCTGAAACATTTAGCAAGGTGTAATTTTGGAAGCAGCATCTCCCCATTTAAATGAGAAACCTAAACAACTCAAGTTAGAAGTAAGAAGTAGAGTAAACGGAAGAGTTGCAGTACCTGCAAAGTTTAAGGAGCTATAATTTTTTAGCAGCACCATCTGTCCATGAATAGTAACCAAGTCTTTACGAATATCCATCATTTCTTCACTAAATTCACTCTCAGATGTGAAAACTCCATTCTTACTGCTCTCTTCCTTCAAACGCTCTATTCTTTGCTTCAGCTCCTATTAAAAATGCAGATACAGATCAATAAAGAGCCCCAAACTTAAGTAGATAGCAGCCACTTTCTGAACATGAACTGCACTATGTAACAACAAAGAGAACTCTTGAGTGGCACTTCAAGGCCAAGTTCATTTTTTTCTGAAACAGACAATCAATCAAATGTGCAGGAAAATATTTAACAATTGAAGCATCAAAACTACTGCAAAGAAAGATATAACCAAAGAATATGGAAACAAATTTGCATCTGCTGCAATTGCGTACAAAACTTCACAGCTCTGTAGCTAAAAACACAGATCAAATAACCATCAAGCACTGGATATAACACTACAAAGCAAGCGGAGAATAATGACGGGATTGCCAAGAATAATGCAAAAAGGACAATAAGAATTTAGAATCGAAAACAAGTCACTCAACCATTTCATCCCAACTGAATTAACAATAATTCCATCCATCAACCAAAAAGGTCTTTAACCACTCCTGCTTGAAGGTTGGGAGTAGATCAGCTTTTGTCAAATAAGACATGTGACGACTGACCACTCAAAAATATTCAAGGAAAACAGGTTAATTACCAAGAACTAAATGCTCATTAAATAAGATCACATGTTAAATGGTCACATAAAGAAAAGGTGCAAAAGATGTAGAAGCAAAAAAAACTTTTCTCATTTGAGGCATTTCTCAGCTTTGCTTGCTATAATTTTATTATGTAATAATGTCAATTGGTATCAAGTGAATTAAGTATTATATCTTTGATTCGATGAGTCAGGTACCCGTCCTTCCATTTCAAGACATCAAGCAACAACAGTTATGAGTTGACCCATCCATTTTAAAAATCCCTACTGTATCTACAATTCCCTAACTTGATGCACACCCATCACATTCATTACACAATTGTCGTCCATTTTACTCTGATACATTAGGTTCTTCATAAACCTCACAGTAACATCCATTACTAGCATTACAACACTTCTCCAGTACTACGGCAAATCTCCACTTGAGTGTCCCCTTTTGCGCAACAAAAATAACAATATGACACCGTTGCTGAACAAAAGTCTTTATAAGTCACCTGCCCTGATAATCACACTTCACTATTCCATTAATAAAGATGCATAAAAACCACTAACTGGACATTATCATTTCGACTTCAAAATATCAAAGCTTCTGCCTATATTCTAAAGCCAAAATATCAAAGTAGTATGATTTTCACACGGATTGAAACAACTTAAATTACGTTATAGAAAAGAACCTGCAAGCAATCAAAATCTTCACCATATTCATTTGTTTGTGCAGGTGTCAAAAACTGGGACAAAGTGAACTGAAAGAGGAGCTAAAAGCAGCAGAAAGAAAACGACATTAAAAAAAGAAGACGACGAAAAAACACCTGAAGGCGAATTACAAAGTCTTCCTCTTTATCAACATAGAAATCATTGAATTTCTCAAGTTCTTCATTCAATATTCTAACGAACCACTCCTGGAGCTCAACCAACGATCCGGCGCCGCGTCCGTCACCGACAACGGAATCATCGGCGTGGGCTGGCTGATTAACTGGGCGAAACAAAAAGGTATCAGCAGTTGAACAAGGGTAGTGCTTTAGGAGCTTTTTGAGCGGTTTGTAGCAGAGGAACTTGTCCCTCCATTCAGGCAAGGTCTCCTCTAAGTGGGTTTTGAATTCTTTCCCAAACTTCATTGTGGATGTGTCTAGATTCTTCTGGATTTGAGCTCTATGTTCTGTTGTTGAGGTTCTGAATGTTTCTGTCTGCAAGGGAAATAGAGAGAGGTGTACAAGCCAACAAAAATCGAAACGGGCATGGACGATGAATTTGGAATCTATTGTGAGAAAGTGGGTGTGTGGATAAAGATTAGAAGAATTCTTCTGTCAGATTTGGAGCAGATTTGTTGGCACACCGTTTCCACTGTTCTTCATCAAGTTGGCTTTTGGTTTTGGGCTGGATGGAAATGGATTGGCATCTACTTTTCTCATGCTATTTTTAGTATCTTTTCTTTGACTTTTCTTTTATTCATTTTTAACTACAGTGTTGAACAATTGTTTGGACTTGACAACCCTTATAGTTTCAAAAGTTGCTAGTACGGTTGTGTCAAAATTGAATCATTTCTCTCAAATGCAAACGACATGAATGCTTGACGAAGATCCACCAAATCGAATCACTGACCCTTGTAGATTTCCCTGAAACATTTTGCCCTAGATCTTCAAAAATTCCAACTATATAAGAGAAACATAATGATGCATTCGGTTAAGGCAAAATAGACATCTTCTAATGTTCTCAATGAACCAAATTGACAGCAAGAGTTTGGTGAAACACCCAGACAAAGCCTACGAAAAGAACACTAATTAAACAGCAGGCCTCCATGCTTATTTCATCCTTCATACCACCAATTCATAGACTCCAAAGCCGAAGAGCAGCTCATATTAACGAGTCCTATATGGTCTCAAGGGCTTGGAGTACGTCAGCCTTCAAATCGTTGAAGTCTTCAACTCCAAAGCTGAAGCGTACCAAGTTATCTCTGATACCATACTTTTCCCTCTCCGGTTGAGGAAGATCCCTGTTTATCATGGATAAATAGTTAATTACGTCAACGCAATAGTTGCATTTATGACATTGTTTTCTATATATTCAAACTTTTCAGTATGTATACCAATAAGACATTATAGCTGGCTGATCCACAATGCTTTCGCAGCCACCAAAAGATGGAGCAATATATGGGATCTTCAATGAATCCACAAACTTTATCGTGGTCATTAAGTCTCCATCAACCTGAATCATTAAAATGCAACATCCAAAGGTTATCCACAAAAGAAAGCACACCAAAGAATTAAAACAGATGCAACACCGGAAGACTGTTAGGCAGGAATCACCTCAAAGCTAACAACACCGCCAAAACCAGTCATTTGCTTCTTGGCAATGTGATACTCAGGATGACTTGGCAAGCCTGGATAATAAACGTGCTTCACCTGTCATCAATGGCTATTAAATGAATCCTCGAGATATATTATGTGTAGCTTTGTCACAAAGATATGCAAACTTCCGACTAATCACTAGTGCTTATGTTCTCAACACCCACACAGTCATTGAAGCTGAAATGAAAATCTACTTACAGAGCTTTTAAGAGAAAATGTAATTCCAAGTTTAAAAATCAATCTAAGCAAGGTAACAACAAAATCTGACATCCACCAGTAACCAATCAAGATTTTAACCTATATCCAACACCATTCAGCAACCCCCACATCTGAAAGGACAGGTAGCCAGTTAGGTTACCAAACATTTTGATAGCATCCTTCTGACAGCAATCAAAGCCTTGAACCATTTATTGATCCAGGTGTGTAGTTTTGTTGCACATGGAAAACTTAAGTACCAACTATCCGCTGTAGATTAACATCAAGCTATCATAGAAATAAATATCACCAATACAATTTTTGGTACATATAGCATCAACCTATTCCACATAATCCAGGAATTACACTTCGCACTTTGCATGTTTCACATGGAATAAGATTTAACCACAGGTTATTCATACTTTGCATGTTTCACATGGAATAAGATTTAACCACGGGTTATTCAACAGAGATTAAAATATACACACGCATTCGACAGATAATAAAAGAAACAAACCTTAGGATGCTCCTCTAAAAGTTTGGCCATCCTTAATGCTGTTGAGTTCTGTTGCTGTACACGAAGATGCAGTGTCTTCATGCCTCGGATGATCAGATAAGCAGCATTCTGTAAAGATGAAAAACATAAAATTAAGCCCAGCAATGAGATTCAGGCTATACTCGAATTGCAAGCATCATTATTTTACCAGCCAATATTTCACCTTAAAACTGATTACTTAGTAGCAAACAATAGTATGCAATATCTGAAAAGGACCAGTAATGGCCAATTGACCCATTATAACTTACTGGGTTCAAAGTGCCACCCAAAACATGATGCAAGTTACGAATTTCTTGAATCAAATTTGTGGCACCACTAATGCAACCTGCCAGGACCTGAAAAACATACTAGTGTCAGCGTGTCTATTTCTTAACCTGTCTACTGCCAAAGCATCTCAAATAAGTTGACTAAAAATAGGCAAGCAAACTTACATCATTATGGCCCCCAATAAATTTTGTTGCAGAGTGAAGAATAAGATCAGAACCAAGGGAGAGGGCCTTTTGGTTGAGAGGTGTGGCAAAGGTACCATCTATGCATACCAATGCTCCTTTCCTGTGGCAAAGCTTTGATACTAACTCAATGTCAACACATCTGAGAAATGGATTCGTAGGAGACTCAGTAAAAAAGAGAGAAACCTGCAAGAAATCATAGCACCAACAACTCAGTATTATTAGTTGATAACACTAATGCTCAAAGAAAAATTCTGAAAGAACAAATGAAACAAGTATCCACAGCACTGACTTTGTGTTTATCGAGAGCAGATTCCAAAGCTTCCATGTCAGCAGGGTCTATCACAGTTGCCTGCATACTCAAAAATGATATGTATAATATATGACTGGTTCAGAAAATGAACAAATGAACAGAGGTCAATTAAGATAATTGGGAAAAATCTACCATACTGCTTCTAAATATCTTTGTGCAAAATGTGCAAGGAAAGGCCTTCTTTATTTTTTGGGTCTCATGGAAAAATTAGAAGTGGAAGAAAGCCCATACCGTGATGCCCATTTTAGGAAGGACACTCTCAATGAATATCCTAGTCTTCCTATAACAGTCCGTGGTTGTCACAATGTGCCCGCCAGCAGGTACCAATGCCATCAACATGACCGTACTAGCACACATCCCAGATGCCATAATCAAGGTTGACTCAGCTCCTTCAAGAGCACTGGTTAAAGTTGCAAAATACCACGTTGGCACCATATAGTAATCGAAACAGAAAAAACGAAGCCAAAATGAAAGAAAGAAGTCTGACCTTATTTTCTCCTCCGCAACCACCGTAGTTGGATTTCCGTAGCGTCCATATTCAAAACTTGCTAGGCGTTTCTCCTAGAGGAAAGTATCAAGCAAACATCGACCCATCACAATGCACGCCCGTATAAATGAAAATAAAGTCTTAAAAAGACACTCTTTATCGCTTAATGATCTTAACAGTGAGTCTTGATGGGTTAATATTCTAAAAAGAAAACAGGATTTGTGATTTAATGATACAAAGTCCGTCTTAACACACAATCTGAAACTCATGCATCACCAAATTAGCAGCTGAATTCAAACGTATACCTTGTAATCGATGAGCTCGGCGGTTTTCTTAAAGAAGTATGCAGAAGTATTTACCACTGGAGTTGTAATTGCATCTGTAACTATACCGCGACCCAATCTTTCACCTGAAATTATTGTTATAATAACCCATCAAATAATGATAATTATGCCCAAATGGTAAATGCTAAGAAAAATGGTAGCAGGTGAATTAATGCATAATCTACCAGCATGAACTGCGATACTCCCATCGGACCCCAAAAATGGTGCGATTTCCTTCATATCGCTACTAAAATCCTCCGACTGTACACCTGAGTTCTCAACCGCCGCCGCCTCATTGTCAACTGCCACCACAGTTGGCTCGGCGACAGGGGCGGCGGTGGAGCTATTGGCAGCCGCCGCAGCTGCCGGAGGGGTGACGGAGCTAGGGTTATTAGCCCACGAGGCCGCCACGATTTGCGCGACGCCGATGTTGCTGCAGTTCCGGCGGGCCTTGGTGCTGAGCTGGCGGACGAAGTTCGGAGGAAACCTCAGTATGAGGGCGGAAGGCAGTCCGCCGCCCAGGAACGACGAGGCCGTTATGTGGCGGGATAAGTTGACTCGGTCCGCGTGACTCGGCTGGTCGGTACCTGCCGGATCGGAGCGACACTCAAAGAAGGAACCAGCACCGGTGGCAAAGAACTTGGGAGAGAGACAGGATGAGGAGATGGCCATTTTTTTTCTCGCCGCCGATACAGGGATCTGCAAATGACTAATGGGAGATGCGAATGAGAGGCTGCACCTAGGATTGAAGTTACTTAAATAAGCGCGTCGCAAGGAGTGCGACTCGCATTTCCACGATAGTTAAACGTGGGACTCAATTTTTGTGGGTCCCAAGCCCAACTTCAACAATTTGATTTAGCCTAAGGACACAGGTTCTTGTTATTTTAATTTAAAGAAAATTAGGGTTACACATACACTTGTTCCAAAAAGGTTGATCCCCAACCCTAAGGGCCCCCAGTCGCAGGCCCGACCACCGCTGGGGGATTGAATCACGGTCTGATTCTCAGCAGCCCTCTACTAGAGCGGTCCATTTCTGTCGTTACCGAGAGTCGAACCTAGGACTTTGTTTCAACTGACCCTGATAGTTTGCCGCTGAGGCAACCCGTGCGGGCAGGGTTACACATACACTTACATTACAGGGAGGTTGTTGGCAACTTGGCATTTTGGGCGACGACGACGAAGAAAAGGACAATTCGGCGTGACTTACACTTACCGGGAAGTTGCCGGGATGACGTGGAAGAAAAGAACAATTCGCCGTCAGTTAGTAGGATAGATGTATTTTATTTAGCAGTAGAGACAATAACTTTTTTTTTTTTTTTACTTTGATTAAGTCACAACTTGATTAAATTAAATGTTTTCAACTGGACAACTTGTTGCAATTATGGAACCCTACACACGTAATTGGTGGTATAGCTAGCTATGAGTTGAATCATCTCTCGTAACCCTCAAAAAATGATATTCAAATTCACCGTATTATATATAAAAAAAAAAGATATTAGTCTTACCATCTATTTACCAAATAAAAATTATAAGAATTAAATTTAAAAAATATGCTAACCTTAATTTTCATTTCGACTGCCCTACAATCAATCGATCAATTATAATTTAATGACAATTATTTAATATCTTCTACATTTTTTTATTTTTTTTATTTGAGAAAACCCCACAGGTGGGTCAAGCGGGTTCACCTCTCAGAGGGCCAAGTGGCTACACCCTATCACAGAGAGCCACACTAGTTCTCCACTCATAGGTAAAACCCCGGCTGCCCCAGACTCTTACAAGAAGGGCTAGCAAGGAATCGAACCTAGGACCTAACCGAAGGCTCTTACAATACATAAATACATATTGCATTTATGTATTGTCCTTAAATTATTTCTAGCCATTGTTCTATTATGATTGGACATTAATAGAAAGCAAAATGACTAACATACGTTAAGTTAGATTTGATTGTAAAGTTTGAAAAATTTTATGATTAAATATGAGATATTTAATAAATAAGGATCAATATGGGATATTAAATCTTATCAAGACATAATTTGTATTTAATTAGACAAAATTATAATTTAATTTTAGTTAAACTACTAAAATGTACAAAACGTATTAATAAGCTCTAAAGGAGCTGATACTCCTTGCTTAATCCTCTCTACAATAATTGCAGAGTTCTAACTTGTTATGTGGATACTATTAAAGCTTAAACACTTATGCGATTATGATGGTTGAGATGAACTAGTTTCGAAAACAATTTAAAGGATACTATAAGAATATGATCAAGCTTCATAATAAGGTAGAAGTAATGATTCTTATTTTATTATGATTTATGTGTTAATCATTTTACAAAATTTTAATGAACTTCGCTTTTGGGAAGTCAAACAAAAATATTTTGTAATTATTTCATTACATACAAGATCAGATCCCGACCTGATTTCCTAACATCTTCATCATCATAGCTCTTGGATCATCTTCATCAAACCTTTTAGATCATCCTCGCTACAACTTTTAGGTTGTCTTTGTCGCTACTCTTTACCGCGACTCTTGCTCATTGATTTATCTCCTCATCATTAGCTTACTAGTTGATTCTTGCTTCATTTTTGTGACTTATTTGAGTTGTATGAGATTTTGGTAACAGGTTGAAATATTGCATACTTGATTTTGGAACTATAGTGATACTTAAACCATTATTATCTAATTATCTCCCTTGATTATTCGTTGATAAAAAAAGGTCTAATAGTTGTTACCTTGGAGATCTAATACCCTTGTTCATATTACAGGTTTGTTTTACCATACGAGAATGTATGTCAATAAAATATGTTAAAATTATATTCTTAAATTTTAGAAGGTAAATTTAAAATTTTCAAATTCCCTACATTTTCTGACTTCCTTAATGTTGATATTTTGGAGATTTAATTCCCCTTTTCATACTATAGGTTTGTTCTACCATACAAGAATGTTATGTCAATAAAACGTGTTAAAATTGTATTCTAAAAATTTAGAAAGCAAATTTGTAAGGCAAATTAAAAATGTTTAATGATTCCTTAAGTTTATTTTGATCATGTACCATTTAAGGTTGGTTTGATTTTATATTATTGTATACCCAAACTTTTTTTAGGTAATTATTGACTCATAAGCATATATACACACATAACTAATGTAGTATACTTGAGGACCTTTAAAGATAACACGATTTGCCATAATACCTCAAACTGGTGAGCTTCATTGTTATTTGGTAATAGATTGGCCAACATTTTATTTGGTTGCTCCTCACAAAGATAAGAAAATTCATAATGTGATATAAAAATGCAATTTTATTATTTATTGAAACTGTAATGTGTATCGATCATACCTAACCTAGTTGGCTGGTTGCCCTAATGGTCATAACTAATGTTAATAATTATGTAGAGCATTGCTCACAAACATTTTGAAATCAATTCCAAAATTTACTTGTAAATGGCCACATAAACTCATCTAGTACCAACATATCAAACCCACAAAACACTTGGAAAGGATTTCAATGGAAATATTTTCTTTCCATATAGAAGGCAAATAATAGATCCCATCCACTTTACTAGCAAAGTCTATATTTTTTGTGTAAAATAAACTACTTAATTTACTATAATATATCTTTATTTTGATATGAAGTTATTAATTTAAAGTTGATATATGTCCTTTTTTTAATGGACAAATGGAGGAAAGTTCAAATACTTATGATAATTTAACCTTTTCAAAAATATTTGATCATCCAACTTAGGCTCAAGAGAGATTAGTTCCTGGTTTGAAGAACCACATTATTTATTCGTATTGTAACAAACATTTAAAAGGTAGGGAAATCACGAAGTTAAAAAAACATTTAATTGGGATCTAAGTTAATGTAAAGCCTTATACGAAAGCTAGTCATATTGTAAAATAACAAATGGAAACTTTGCTTGAAGAGTATCAAAATGAGAAATAAATAAGAAAAATACTTAACCACAAAATTAATAGTAGAAGTTTTTTTAATAGTGGTTAAGATGATAGTGACAACGTTGAAGGTGGTATTCTTAGCTAACAAGGGATTGTTGTAACTAAAATGAAGGAAAGAAGAAGACAATTATCAAAAAAAAATTGTTCTATAAATAACTCTTGGAGCTCAATTTTCACTTTATAGTGCATTATAATGTAAAAAAGTAGCTCATAATATTTTGTGTGTGCGTGTGTGCGCGCGCGAGCTCGTGCGTGCGTGCGTGTGCGTGTGTGCGTGCGTGTGTATGCGTGTGTGCGTGTACATGTGTGTGTGAGAGTGTGAAAATGACCAAATAATAGTAGGACACATATGTTGTATACAATGTTGCTTAGTCTTAATATAAATCTCCTTCGATTGATGATTATAGGGATAATCTTATAAATAGCTCTATTATTGAAATAAAAATTATTTTAATAAAAGAAAAATGGCTTAGGAAGCTTATGGTGTTTAGTCATGTATAGCAATTGGACAAATAGAAGACATGAATCCATTATCAAATTTTTAGTTTATTATGATAAGGAGATGATTTTCTTAAGTTTATTGATGCATCTAACCTTGTAAGGAGTGTTTATACTCTATTAGAGATATTTGATGAAGTTGTAAATAAAGTTAAGCTTGAAAATATTGTTCAGTTTATCACTGAAAATATTGCTACTTATAAAGCAGTTAGGAAAAGATTGTAAAGCAAGTATAATTCTTTCTATTGGATTTCTTGTGCTATATACTACATTGACCTGAAACTAAAAAGTATATAAGATGTTATATACTTTCCTATCATTGATGAAACTATTTAGAAAACAAGAAAAATGACCAAGTTCATTTATAATTATATATAGGTTTTAAATTCGATAAGAAAATATATTTTTTTAGATAAATCAGAGAAACTTAATATAAATAAAAGAAAAATGTTATGTACAAACTAAAGATTCTAAAACAGGAATCTCAAGCACCCAAACAGAAAGCCAGAGAAACCACATGCTAGCTCACAACTATCCTCAATACTATACAAGACACCAACGAAACTAGATAATCATGATCACAATA
>JANIPN010000008.1:16632930-16644856 GCA_027478595.1 Erythroxylum anguifugum | reverse complement strand
TTATTTAGTATATTTTTCTATTTTTTAATATTACTAATATTATATATAATTAAATATAATTATTACGTAATTATGACGTCACACCGGTCAAACTGGTGACCAGTAAAGCCTCCGATTCGACGTCCGGTCCAAGTTTTAAAACCTTGATTCCTGCAATTTTACTGTTTCTTTTCCATGCAGAATGAGTTTTGTACTGATTATGGTCACAATTTGGAATCTGAAGTTTGAAAGAAGGAATTATCGGTAATCAGATGATTTTTCGAACAACGCGTTCCGTGTTCACGAAACGTTTCAAGTTTTACAAAGTTTAAAACTTGAAGCAGAACAGGAGAGGTGGACTAGTAAACCATATTTTGGTACACAAAATGGGTTGTCGAAGTCTTGCTGCCACCGCCTTAATAGATATTGTTTCCCATTAGATAAATAAAATTTCAAAGCAGTTTGACTAAAATTGATATAGTTACCCTACACTACAGGCCGCTGGTCATATCATATTTCATATTGGTTTGCTCATGAGTTAAAAAAAAAAGACATGATGAATAAATGGCATTTACTTGGTGGGGTTATGAGGTAGATGATGAGATCAATGCTATGCCCTATAGCACTGTACATGCTACTCCAATCATTATATATATATATATAAATAATATGCCATCAGTAAAATCAAAATGTCACTCTCAGTCTTAGAGGTTAAGCATAGTATTGGAATAAATAGCTACTATATATCAACTCCCAACTTATATTTTTGATACTAACGTCAACCTTCCTGATTTAATTGTATCAAAGACCAATGAGGCCTGGCCCGGCCACAGGAAGGAAGAATAGCCCATGAAGCACCATACACAGGCAGCACAGCAAGCAATCTTTTGCAGATAAACCATCTCTCTGTGACCTCTACACAAGGTTCAGTAAAGTATTGCAGTATTGGTAATCTTGAGACCTTCTCTTTCCTTAATTGCCAGACATGTAAGGCTTCTAAGCCTACAATGAAATAAGCCAATTTGTGACATAAAAATCTTATGATGCAAGTCGTTTTAGACATTTGACAGAAAATTTAAACTCCTGGTTAGTGATTGAAGTCTTATACTGAGTTGCCTGGGCTATTCTAACCTCTTAGGGTCGAGGCTCAATATCTTCCTGTTTCTTGTTCTTTGGCCCAATAATGAATCCCAGGTCATATAATTTAATTCAAAATCAATAAACAAACAAACTTATAAACCAACATCATGAGTTCGGAGTCCAACTTAGGGTGTTTTAACCGCCAAACATGCTTCCGTAGCTGTTCTAAATTCTAGTAGCTGTAGGCCAACAGGATTTGAAAGTCGGATGGTAAGTGTTCAAGTAGAAACACGTGTATATGTTCGCCAACTCTCTCGCGTAACTTTGGGAGGGAGAGAAGGGGAGGCTAAACTTTGCTGATCGATGAATACGGTGGAAAAGGCTTCACGTGTAGTTTCAAACAGAGAGCGGAAAGGGAAGGCAAGGGAAAGGGAGATGGAAAGAGACCGAGGTTCAGTGCATACTGCATGCAAATCTCCACGACCAACGATGTTCCCTCAATTTGCCAAACCAAAAGAGTCTCCGCGTGAAATCTTTTTCTTTAAAAGAAAACATACGTCCATCTCTATAAATTAGAAACAGTAACTAAAGATAAGCTTCAACCTACCTTATCTCAAAGGAGTGTACTTCTCATAGTCACAGGTGCATTCACTCAAATCATCTCCCCTGTTGATTCTTAATTTATTAGGGATTCCTTTTCTTCATCTTGGGCAAATCCAATGCCTATCTATTTCAATGGTATGTAATCAACGCATCTTTACACCAAAATAAATACCCTTCACTTTAAAAAAATATTGTTATGATGTATTTCTCAATGATTTATTATATGCCAAGCTCTTATTGAACCTCTGTAAGTTCAACCTTTACACAACAAGACATCCTTTATAATACGTAACGGTATCTCAGTTACGTGTCCCGAATCGAACGTAAAAAGACAAGAAACGAAGAAATACAAAAATACCTGATTTCAGTCTCCGTAACTTCAAACGAATTTTTCGAAATTGAAACGAGCGCGAATACACCGTTGTCTTTTTGGAAACTCCTCTCCGGAATACAAGTCAGGTCTTTTTATAATTTTTTCCAAACGTAAGTTCTTTTAATGAGTCAGAGAATTCTCATTCTTACGATTGATTATATGAGTAACTGCAAGAGATTTTAACCTTTATATATAGCTACCATATCGAGCTTTCCCATCACAAGACCGATATGAGTCTGGTCTACATTGATCGAAATCTATTTTCTACATGGACTTCGATTCATTGATTTAGATCATTTATTGGACTACTTTATTATCTTTATCTAGATCAAATTACGTAACTTAACCGATAAGTTAATTATTAAAAAACTGAAAACTGCAGTTAGCAGTTGTCTACTTTATAAGAAAGGACAAAATTATCCAACATCCTTATCTCCGTAACAAATCCCTGCCGTGAGATCCCTCAAAACAAGGAAGGAAAACAAAGAAAGAGTTTCCTCAAGTAGCCTATACTTGCATAACCTTGCAGCCTTCACTATTCATTAAAAGAAATTAAGATGCCAGATCTATCAGTCTTTACCTGGAAATGAAGTTCTTTAAACTTGTCAAAAGCTTGAGTCCTCGTAATTGTTTTGAATTCAAAAGTTCTAGTCCAACCCATCACACATCTTCAGCCACCAATGATTCTATTTCAGATTTATCAGTAATGGCAAAAGCTGCTTCTTGGAGATGTCAACTTCCAAATCAGTTTTAACAAGCCAATCTTATCGCAAGAACTAGGGACATGCTTTCATTCAATTTTATGCCTACAATAGCATGCCATTTGTTCCAAGTTAACTCCTCCTGCGCTAGGAAACAAAAAACATGACATTGCCAATTAAGTCCTTAGCAATCCATCCAACTTAACAGCTTGGAGGGTCCCTGTTGTGGGCGACGTCAGCAAACCTGACGCCTTGTCGAGTAGATAGCTAGTGGAGGAAACGCCACAGACATGGGGGACCATGGTGGCGATCCAAGAGGGCTACCACCACCCCCTCGTCACCAGAACCATTACATTGCCTAACAATTATAGTATGAGTTGTCCAATCCTTACCCATAAAACAAAACTGTATGATCATCTCAAAATCACAAACAGAAAATGAAAAAGAAACATTGGAAGAGTTACTAGATATCTGAACATGGGACGCTGATTGTGTGCGATCTTAACGTGTCTACGACTTCATCATTCCTATAATTAACCAACCTTGGAACTTTTATTTAGTGGAAAACTTCCAATATCATGCACAAGAAAAGCTAGTTGATAACGATATACTGCTAAGTTTTTTTTCTTTCAGATCAATCAAAGGTTTCAACTTATTTTCCATCAATATTAGCTATCTCAATCATAACATTATCATTCTTTCTTGTATATCATTTGGCCTATGGAACATTACCAAGATTTTATACAAAGACTTGGCTTTATAGATATTTTAGATGACACAGTTAATGGATTGGCTACTAAAATCTTGTTTAATGGGTATCACATGTTATATGTTTTCACCATGCAGATTGTAGAATCACAAGGCATAAAAACTTCCTTGGAGTGTTATCATCATCTTCTTTTTGTTCTTTATCTTTTCTTGGGTAAAGTATGCTATTTCATATGAAGTATCTCTATAGAATGTAAACAGAATTTTTAGTAATGATGTTTGTGAACAGGACATATGTTAGCACATCAAGGAACTTATTAACCAAATAAAAAGCAATGGACAACAGAGAACTGATTTAATAGGAATTTCCAATGCCTAGTTGGTGAGGTATTTGTTCCTAACTTATTCTGTATTTTTGTCCCTTATACACATCAAAAGATAAGGAATAACTCCAAAAATACCAATGGCAGCAAAACCTGGAAAACCCCATCTCTCGAAACAAATAGTTAGGTTCTTTCCGTGCAAGTCTTGCTCAGTTGGAGATCTGATTATGTGAAGAATTGAAGAAGAACTGGTCAGTGTTTTCTGCTAAGAGATATGTATACTTTCAGATTGAACGTATTATATGTGCAGTGCATAATAGAGAGAGAGATTTTTTTTCCTTTGAATATGAGCAAAGCAAGTTATGGTCTTAATTTTCAACAAGTTCCCATTAATCATATCACCTAAAAAGATCATGGGACAAACAGTTACTCTTTCGTTTTCCAATGGGCACTGATAATTAAAGAATCATGGATTCATTCATATGTAGCATACAGACAAACTGGTGGCATAACTTACTTTCCTTGGATGTGGCAGACTATCATTGCCTCCATTCTCCTGCGTGCCAATAACACTGGCTACTACCTTTTTGTCTGTCACTAATCAGATTTCTTGCAGAAAAGTAAAGCAGTGATTCCATAAAAAGGACAGAACGACACTTAGGTATAGGAACAAGCTTTAAGCAAGCCAGCTAAGCAGCACAGTCCCATCCCCATACAAGCCTTCAATTCAAACCAAGATAGCAAGTCCGACAAGAACTGCACTTGGCTTCTAATTAAGAAAGCGACTGGAGGAGAAGTGAAAGGTTGTTGGATACTTTATGAATCAGTTAAACAGTAGGATATTTAGCAAAACTCACCTTCTTATTAGGAAAATTCCACCCTCTTGAAGCAGCCGAAGATGCTAAGTTTTTTTCTTCCGTCGCAACAATATATGTAAGTAGAATTTGATATGTGCTTCATATAACTCTAATTTTAAAATATGTATATTTTTAAAAATTATAAATGTTTATTTATAAATACAGTTAATTGTTAATCAAATTTAATTATTTCAAAATTTGTGCACATTAAATATTATTCATTTGATTTTTTAATAAATAACTTATATAAATTAATAAAATAATTTATTTAATTTTCATAATGATTTAAACTGATAAATGCATTACATTTTAATATTGTATTTATTCGAGAAGAAATGATTATTTCTTTAAATTTTGCTGTTTGAAATTTCTTTCATAATTCCTATTAAATATTTATACTTAATGGATAAACTTTAAAATTTTTAATTGTCTCAATAATATAATAAATAAAATTAGTCTAATTCATGTTTTTTAAAAAATTTAATATAAGAATTTAATTAATAAAAATATGCTTATAAAAACATTATTATAAATATATTTTAAAATACTAGACTTTTATTGTAACAATCAACATGTAATATAAAAGTAAAAAAAATATGATGTATTTTAACAAGTGAATTCCAATTAAACATATTTTAGATATTAATTTATATTTATTTTAAAGTTACATAAAAGCACCTTTATAATTTTTAATTTCTCATTAATTCTATGCTGATTATATGCCTAAATACATATATGTTGGTAATATTTAAATACATATATATTTTTTATCCATACACATATCAAACGAATTTCACATGATCTTAATGCATTTAAATTTCTTTATTTTACATTTCATATATACACAATATGTATATATACATTATTTAACGTGTATATATATATATAATTTTTAAATAATTAATTTCTTTATTAACCATAATGTAATCTACCTCATCAAATTTTAGGCTGAACTTGGGTTGTAGAGGCAGCCCGACTCGAAAGGCTCGAGTTAAATAACAAAAATGATATTATTTCGATACAATTAACCAAAATAATTATGAGTATAAAAAATTAAATTCCAAAACAACTCCTTTTTAATTGTGGTTGATTCTTTCCTTATTTCTATAAATATCATTTACATTACTATAATGGAAAAAATAGTTTTTAAAATTTTCATAGAAAAATGTGAAAGTTTTGCAATGTTTTAAACTCCAACCCGGAAGCTAATCCGGTAAGAAAAGATATTTAAGGTGTAAAAGGCTTATCAGTATTAGACTATCATAAAAGCGTCTAAATATCAAATAAATTTTAATTTTTAAAATATGATTAAAAAAATATCCTTACCTTTCGAAGAATTTGTAGTTTAATTAAAAAAGAAATTATTAAATGAAAATTATTTGAATTATTTGAATTTATAAAAACTTATTACTTTTAAAAATTGACCAATTAATTAATAAATTGATCAATTTTTAACAACAAGAGTTATTAAAGTAAATTGAACATGGAATTTGAAGAATGAACTAAAAAGTTGGACGGGTTAAAGTTTTTATGGTTGAACCGACTAAACCGATTGAGTTTTTTAATCATTGAAAGTTATAATAATAATAATAATAATAATAAAATAATAATAATTATTATTATTATTATTATATGTTCTTCATATCATATTCATTATTTGATGATTATGGATGTTTTTAATTATTAAATATTTTTAAAACTTATTAATACAAATCACTTTCTTATGATTTTTCAAGAGGGATGTTGCAGAAGAAATTGATAAAATTTTGAAGTAAATAGCTACATCTTATGAAATTGATAAAATTTTGAAGTAAATAGCTACATTATATGTGAATAGATAAAGAATTTTAATTTAAAAATTATTAGTTCAAATTAAAATTTATATTTACATTTAAATATGAAAATAACTAGTTTGTTTAATATGCGGTTAGAATTATTACAATAAATTAAGATTTATTATAGAAATATTTTTATGAGGTGCATATATGTAATTATTTAAACAAACCATTTTCATATTGTTTCAAAATTTTCTATAAAATATTATTTAACGCTATAAAAACACAAAATATTGTACGTAATAATTTAATAGAAATTCTTTATAATAATTGATAAGAAACTACTATAAAAATAAAAAATAAATGCATATATGTTGAATAGGAATAATCTATAAAGTACTATAAACAAAATAAAAATAAATGCATAAATGTTAAATAAAAATAATATATAATTATATTATTAAAAATTATATAATTACTTATGTTAGATTAATAACATATTTAAAGAAAATTAAAAATAAAAATGGTGCAGAGCTAGCTTACTTATATGATATACACTAAAGATTTACAGTAATCCTACTTAAAGGTAGAACCTTGAATGGGGACGTTTAAAGGAATTTTTCAATCCGAGAGCGGAAGGGATAAGTCATAAGTGGGAAACAAAGGGTTTCGTTTCGTTTCGAATAAAAAGTCACCATATGCTTACATATGACATCGTATGTACCTTAGTGTTTGTCACTAATGATAATTTTGGTTGGTCAACTAACATATGAGCTTCCCCTGGCCACAGAGAGGAATGTCACATTAACTCCCTTTATTATCTTACCTAATTATCTAGAAATGGAATCCATGAAAGAACTATGCCACCAAGTTACAACTGTAATAGAACAATGAACATACTCTTTTTATCGTTGCTATGTGATAGATAGTTCCTCAGGAATTCGGAGATCAAATTGATGAGTGTAGTTGTCAACTAATGCTTACAGTACCAAACCAAGTAACAGACTGTGATTGCATATTACTTCCAGAGTTTCACAGAATTGTGTACAGGCAATTGACACCTAGCATTGACAGACTAATTGCTTCTAGTTGAGAAAGAAAGAACTAATTCATAGTTTATGACACATACAAGCCCTTCAGTTACTACAATTACAATGCATATACCTATACACACACCGTAGCTTTTGCAGCCTACAACTCTCCTTCTTGTTGTTCTTGAATATATTTACTCAAAACTCTTCAATCTAGTAATTCCATAGGCAATCAAGGTCCACTGGTCCACCATAACTTGATGGATCCTCCTGATGCTCAAATGATCTTTGGAACATGTCATGGTTGACTGCTCCTGAACACATGTCAGTACTAAGGCCAGTATCCTGCGAAAGCTCTGCTTTTGAGTTCCGATTCATGTTTGCTCCATTGTTTTCGAGCAACAACCTCAGTATGGATTGGTGTGGCAGGAAAACAGAATCTGGGTACTGCAAGTTGACGATCCTTGGTGAGATTTGTGAGGAATAGGAAGACGTTGCAAGAGAGTCTTTTGAGAGCAGAAGTGGGGCAGATGATGTATTTGAAGAAGATGAAGTAGCCAAGATAGAAGTCTTTAAGTTATCAACCATGTCTTCTTGGCGCTTCTGGTCCTCCATTGGATTGGAGAAGCAGGTGACGTGCGACGAATCTCCTGGGTTGGTTCTTGTCTCGCTGTTGTGTGGAGAATCATCCATTAATGGAGGCAACAGAGTTGGCCTCCGTTCGCTTCCATACGAGCTTAACCTTCCCAACCCTATTATGGGAACTTTTTTGCCACCAGGACTCTTTTGGAAAACTCTGCAAATCACCCACTCATTCTAAAGAAAAAGAAGCAAAAACTGGCGTAAGTGCTTGAAGTCTAAATGAAAGCACAGAAAAGATAATGAAAGAATCTACCTTCGCTGTTTTGGGAAGATTATAAACAGAGTGTTCGCCCTCTAATCTATATTCATGCATAACCCAGTTGGTCTTCTCTCCCTTTGGGGCTCTTCCTCTGTAGAATACCAAAGTCTTCTTCATTCCAACAAGCGTCTTTCCTCTGTAGATTTCCTTGTCTTTGCCTGTGGCTTTCCAATAACCAGCATCAGTGGCTCTATTTGTTCTCAATCCGGTAGGGTACTTTCTGTCTCTAACACAGAAAAAATACCA
Source organism: Erythroxylum anguifugum (assembly GCA_027478595.1). NCBI lineage: Eukaryota > Viridiplantae > Streptophyta > Magnoliopsida > Malpighiales > Erythroxylaceae > Erythroxylum > Erythroxylum anguifugum. The sequence goes on along the minus strand of JANIPN010000008.1, from coordinate 16,636,279 downwards.
CTCTTTTTCACCCATTTTGGCTTTCCCTTCAAAAACCAAGCACCAATCGTAGAGATGAGAAACATAAACAAACACATACCAAACTTAACTAATAATGGAGAAACAGAGAGTACAAACTTACAAGGCAAATCCCACGGCTCACACTTGTTTAAATCAACCTCATCAATAGATCTAGCACAGAAACAGTTGTCAAGGACCTTTTGAGACAGGTAGTGAGTTATAAGCTCTTCATCAGTTGGATGGAACCTGAATCCGGGGGGCAACTCCATCTGCTCGTCTTCTTTAAAAGCCACAGAAATGTTTTCCATCTCCTTAAGACCTCTTTGTTTTAGCAGCTATCCTGCAGTAATATTTATAACACAAGAAAAGCTATACAAAACAGAAAATCGAATCTCTATTCTCTGCAGAGATTTTATAACAAGTGCTTTACACCATGACCAAAGAACCAAGCTTGACAACCAATCCTAAAACCAGATTACAGAGTGATTTAATAGAGATGAAAGAGGCGAAGACAAGAAGATACAAACTAAAAAGCTTGTAGCTAAGAGAAGAAGGTGATTTTAAGAAAAGAACAACAGATCCTCCATAAATATTGGTTTATTTTTTCCTAGAGAAAAGAAGCGTGACTTATAAGGCAAAGTCCATTGGATGGTTTCAAGCTCTTACTATCTTTGTCTCCCTGCAATTAGACTCAATTTCCTTCTACAATTTGAGAACCAACACATTACTCCTCAGCCCTTGTATGCCTTTGCATGTAATGTAACTGATATTTATATGTTGTGTTGCAATGTCTTTTAGTTAGTTGCAACCAAATGTATCTATTGTGCAATGTTTCTGTGCTTGCAACTTGCAGTCACATGGCTAATTGGCTTTTCGTTTGACTGAAAAGATGTAAAACTTGTATACATAGTAATTGCAGACGTTCTTAACAAGGTGATATTTTTTAAGTTATCACTTCAATGAAGTGATTAATAACAAAAGTTGTTATGTATATGGAATTCTTTCCCGTTTAAGCCAACTTAAACTTTCAATCTTTTCTCAAACATCACCGTGTCCCCACCTTGAAGACTAAAGTTTTGACTAGCCCTGCGGTGTTTCCATCTGTATTAAACTAACAGTTTCACAATTGAAAGTTTGAAACCGCATCAACAATACTTTACATTGGTGGGTTTTGGTGGCAGCGACACCTCTAGCATGTGCTCATAGTTTCATAATGCAGCCATATCGTTGACTATTGTAGGATTGAATTAATAAAAACCAGTATGGGATTTTGGGTTATCTAGTAAGGGGTTACTTGCTTCCACTATTGTTTTTAATTTTTAGTTTATATTCTTGAATTTAGTAAAAAAATTGTTCTGTTAATTTTATATTTTTAATTTGTCAACCGTAGGACTGTTGTAGTTTTGCAAACTCTTCGATTTTGCCACAATAATTTCTAGCACAACCAAAAATTAGAAAAATTAAACGCAAAAATATAAATCAACACCGATATTTGTTAATGTAGTTTGACACACTTGCCTACATCTGCGGGGCCTTCACCCAGTTTAATTCTTTCACTAACAACAATAGTTTTATACAAGGTTTTACTGAACTGACACCACTCAACTCTTGATACTACGCCTCATCTTCATAACCCGTGAAAGAATTTTACACCTAATAGTACGACTGACTCGTACTAACTTCAACAAAGAATTTTTCTCAACAATTTTATAACGAAAGAATACTAAATAAATAACTCAATTAATTAAACAAAATTCAATATAAATGAAAACACTTGAGATAAAAAGCAACTCTCTTAAATATGCCGCTTCATTATGCCGCTTCATTAAGGAAAGAATGAGAAGTTATCGACTAAGAAATCTGCTACGAATCTTCGATATAGTCACTGAAAAATCCAATGCACAACAGCCACAAAAACGTCTCAAATCAACAAACATTTGATCACCAAAACGTTAACCCAATAGAGATACACAACCACGACAACTGCTACAAAGTCACGAAAACTTCTAAAATTTTTGCACACTAACACCAAAACTATATCCATAAAATTACGTAATCCCTTAACAGAAAAATTTAGCAATACCCAGTAAAACTAGCTGCTCAATTGCTCTCAATAGACGTTCAAAAAAAAAGAAAATGCAGCTCCCAAAATCAACAATCACATAGCCCTTTGTTGGTTCTTCAAAAACAAAAGAATATGCAGCTGCTGAACAAACACGTAATATCCACGAAAACCCCCTTCACGTGTTCAGCAATCATCAAAGAGAACATCAATAGGACATCCCCAAATACAAGAACAAAGACTTAGATTGCATAAAGAAAATCAAATGGAAGATAGCCACTAACCCAACCTATACGGTAATCATCTCCTATATGGCAATGATGAATTTACGACAATAATAAAAAAGAACCTTGACAGTCCACCACTGTAGGCACATCTAAGAACAAGGTACTCACATCATGCAAGAAGTCTTCACATAGTAGAATTCTTCATTCATCACACCTTTTGGTATGCACATCTTTTACAAGATTAGGTCTTTATCCAAGTCAAACCCATTGTATCTTCTACCTTATCTTGATTTAAATTTGAAGTCTTTCATTATATTCGAGATCTAATTATCAAAAATATCAAAATTAGATAATAAGATATAAACTATATATCTTAACAATCTCCTCCTTTTTGGCATTTTTGTCACAAATAGGAAACTCCCCCCTAAATAAAATAATTGGACATATAATGCATATGAGAAATGAACTCCCCTTAATCCAACATCCATTAAATTCTTCAAGTTTAAGAAACATCCAAAGAAACAATAATGAACAATTATCTAATCATCTAAATTTCTTTCCCTTGGAACAAAAAGATATTAAAAAGCAAGACTAATAGTCACAAAGGTACCTTAAAATCTCCTCCTGAATTGAACAATCATAAAAAACAATCTAATGTCTCCCCCTTGGAACAAAATAATACCAAAATGAAGAATGTCTTCAATGCGATCAATCTTAGCAAATAAAAAAGCATAAAAATCAGTAGTAGGTGCAGCAGAAGAATCATAAACACGTAGTGCAATATCAGAAAGCCAAGATGACAATTTACTACTAATTAATACACATGCCTGTTGGATCGCCTATGGCCCAAGTATTCACAATACACAGCGGAATGGACTATACTACACAACAAGAAGTATAACCAAAATTCAAAACTCGTACGAAATTACCTCTTGACGCAGATTGGTATCTCTTTTTCAGATTTGTAGACACTCCAATATGCAAATGTCCTCTACTGGTATCCACACGAGGATGAACGATCCGGGCAGCAGCTAGTGTGTGCTAGCACGTTTTAAAACCC
>JANIPN010000008.1:16581264-16595695 GCA_027478595.1 Erythroxylum anguifugum | reverse complement strand
TTATATTTAGATAATTATTATATATAGATAATTATTATATATAGAACTAATTAAAATATAATAAAGATATATATAAACTAAAATGAATAATTGTCATTATTATTTATTATTAAGATTTATGAGAGCATGGTTGATGTAAACAGTAAACTAGTAAAGTATACAATACAACTGTATAATAAACCAATATGTACTATTTTGCAATTTTTAAAAATTTTAGGGACTATTTCATAAATTTAAAAAATTTCCCGAAACGGTACCCAGTACCGGTCGACCGGTACCGGGTACCGTTTAGGGAAAGACCGGTACCGGGTACCGTTTCGGAAAATTTTTTAAATTTATAAAATAGTCCGGTACCGGTACAGTTTCGTTCCAGAATCTAATCCGATACCGAACCTGGTACGGTATTCATAACATTGACCAGAACTAAATGTAGTTCTAATATTGGTATGATATTTATAATATTAGTTGAACGTGAAAGTGCACTTAACAGTAATACTGTAGAAAAAAAAAATAAATTTTCATATAGTTTTTCTCTTTTCATTAAAAATTTTTATTGTTTAAAAATTAGTTGAAGACCTTTTATTTTTACTCACAAATCCTCCAAACCTATTACTATTAAGTTTTTTTTATTTAAAAAATAAATCACCATATATAATTATGCCACAAACAATTCTTGAAAGTATAAAATCACAATCTGAATCGTATTAAATAAATAAACTTATTGATTTTAATATATTCGTATGATGTTGTTTATATTAAAGTATAATAATATAGTAATATAATAATAATTTATTATATTAATGATTAACAATATATTATATTATAATTAATTAAATTCTAAATTTTTATTTAATAATACCAATAATTAAGATATCCAATTTCTCATATTTCATTAATGTGACTGATTTTTACTTTTAATAACAAAACTATAAAATGTCTTTTGTGTGTGTATATATATATATATATATATATAATATTAAAAGTATAATTCAATTATTTAATATTTTAAGTAAGTTATCATATTTAGTAATTATGGATATATTTATTATTTTTATATGATAATAAATCAAGTGTCTCATTAAACTTTACTATGTAATAATATTGGAAAATGAGATGATTAATTTTTTATTTTATATAAAATTCATATTTTTATAAATAGTTAATTTACTACCTTTTTAGTATTAATAACTAATTAATGATTAATATTTTTTTTGAATCAATCCATTAGATTTAGCATCAAAACTAATTAAAATTTCTTTTCTTATTGAAATATTAGATTCAGTATCAGTATTAATTAATTATTTTTATGTTTCATATAAATGCTGATATGTAAATGTATAAATTAATAATTAATAAATCGTTTTGTTTGACAAATGTCATTTTTATGATTTATTAACTTCTAATAATTCTTTTATAATGGAACTACTTATGTTTCTTATTCTAATATTTATTCAAGGGAGATTCAGAAAGTTTCTTCTCATTTGTAATCGTTACACGTTTTTCAAAGCATTGACTTCCTCGGGGACAAGGTGAAATCAGCCACCCCAGCTGCCTCCACACCCGAGCTCAACCAGATTGTAAGGGGTTAAATTACGATTTGATCTCGGTCGACCACCTAACAGAGCGGCCCATGCGCTCTTTTCAAAGCATCGACTTCCTTGAACTTATTCAGGGTATCATAATATTAATTTATTATATCACAGTCATAGAAATACGTGTACCAGTAAGCTGCCCTCCGCATAAGAGCTTGAATAATTTTAAGAAAAACTCTTCTTTATCTTTGGATAAATACTATATATATAAAAGATGCAACTAAGAGAAAAGACAATACCTTCAAAAAGTCATTGAAATTGAGAACAATTGGTGTCCACCAAACGTTGACTTTTTATATTTGAAGATGGCCTTAGCGTGGTGTAAAGGGACATAGTTCGTCGATAACTGGTTGGTCCTTAATATTCTTGGTAGCAAGTAAAGCTAATTGACAAGGTCTCGGTCGCTTCTCATGTAGGTACTGTTGCTAACATCAAACGAAGAAGAGAATAGAACAGAAGAAATCCAACATGAATCACAACTTGAAAGCTCTATCAATTGGTCTGGTTGGGGCAGCAATCACCTTGTCAGCTTACTCGCAAACTGTCATCTCCCCCACCCAATGTGTGACTATTGGCCTCCTTGTTCTCATGCTTGGCTTGCTGGTTGGAGAAGGCCTCTTACCTCTGTAGCATATATATTCCTTAATATTTGCTCCTTCCTGGTATGGATGTTAGTTTTCAGTTTCTTCACAAGATTTACTTGCTTTTCGTGTCAGTTAAATGCTTCTTGGAGATTAAGTTCTTTCTGTTATGAGTTTGACATTGAAAACGCACTGAACTATGTATAACTTATGGAAGAGTCATCTCTTCCATCCTAAGAACAAAGGTGATGAATAATTTAGCTTTGGTTTAGTCTGATTCTATCTTCGTAGGTGGTTGCATAAATAACTCAATTCCATCCTTTCTTATGGTAATTCGGAATGATCAAAGTGGTGCATGTGAAGTAATCGAAGTCCGCATCTGCTTCTATCTGTTAGGTTTCGACAGAAAGTAGCTGGTGTCCAAGTGTAGCAGATCCTTTGTTATAGGCATATCCCAGCCCATTCTACGCGTAGTAGGATCTGTTCAAAGTGGTTCATGTTAATCTATGGAAGTATTCAGTGATTGCTGAGATGAGGAAGTAATAGGCCTTGTTCTAGTATTTGGCAGCCATAGAAATTTGGAAACAATCAGTTTTCACTTTGACTGTAATTGTGGTAGAAGCAATTTCTTTGAAACAAGAGAAAATGTTCTATTTAAACAGAAAGTGTGCCGCTTAGAGTTGGTACAGGTCCAAGTATGATAACATTGACCTAAGGAACAGGGGCACTTAAGGTCAGATCTGCATTATGGAAAGGGAAGTGTGGCCTTCCAAGCATCTCCATACGCAACAATACGTTGTGATATGAATTCCTACCACACGAAACTAACTAGGAGAAAGTTTCTGAAACTGATTAAGTATTCAGGGTTTAAGTTTTATTCACATTAAACAGCATTTATGCCCATGCCAATAAGGTAACTCTCTGATTCTCTGTTGTATGTTTCATGGTGTTTCGTGCTATGTTAACATTAATAGCAATCTCAATGGGATAAATAGAAGTAAAGTAGGAGTCTTAATGTATATCCCAGAACAGAGATAATTTTGTACGTGGCCAGTTCTGGCAAGGATGACACGCACATATCGAGAAATCCACCTTGCTTTTAACCACTGAACATTGACAAGTCAATTTAGCTGAACATCAATACAAGTTTCACCTTTTTCCTTGACATGTGCATTTGCATGTGACTCGGCAAAAATAGCTTGTAGCTGGACTATCAAGGGTGAGCTAGATGCCCAGCTATTTCTCTTCAATGTAAGTCTAGGCTAGCTATCACTTTCTTCTGTTAGGATCGTGTCTTCGATAGAATGATTTTGGTCTAGTTCATGCCCTGCGACAGGTTCCAAGATAATCCTGGAATAGAAGCAGATGCAAGACGATGAGCAAGTACCCAACATACACTAACAAAGATGTTGAATGGCTTAGGTAATAGGTACAAAATTGGAAAGAATAAGACAGAAAGATTATAAACTAGAAACTAAGCAACTCAACATACAACAACAGTAACATTATTCTAATAAAAGTTATTCTAAGATTTAGGATCTGTAAAAATTCAAAATTACGTAGAAAATAAAAATAAAAAGGATATTAATAATAATAAATAAATAAATAGGAATAGATGTAAATATAAAAATAAGTAATAAAATAAATACATAAAAAATGGACAACTCAGAACATAATGTGGTAAAAAAAAAAATGAACATGACCTACTTCATTTGTTTGATCTGCATGTTGTCTGAACGAGAGCATGTACATCCACCATTTAAATTAAACTACGAACGTTATCATCAAAAATCTTGCATGAGAGGAGGAGGCAGTTGAGTAGCCATGGACGACTTGCCAACTAGCTATGGGGCATATCAAGTTTGGAGAAGTCCAGTATACTAGTTGTAGGAAGTATGTTTGTGTGACCATGTACTGCAACTCTACTATGCATATCCTGCCGGCAAGTCATCCTTGGCTGCACCACATAACCTCATTCCCACATGCAAGATCCAAGATGAAAAGAAGCCTCAAGATAGGATTGGAAACATCACTTCAGGAGTTAAAAAAATGTAAATAATTTTGTTTACTGGAAAAAAGAGGCAGCAAACAATCCTATCATCAACCAATGGTAGTTTAGCCCCCAGAATGCTATAAAACTGAAAGAAGGGAAGGGCAGGGACTTTCCCGAAGGAGGAAGACAGCGCTTTTGCTAGGAACATCAAAAAACAAGAGACAGACAACTCTAAAAGCTTGGGAAACTAGTAGAGAAGAAGAAGCAGATTGGACAAGAGGGCACTCCTGGCAGAGCTCGGACGAATAGGCTTTCGAAGCAAGACAGAATCCTATCATGAGGTGTTGTTTATAGAAGAAACACTGATGTGTAACTGTACAAGTATTAATGGTGCTTGCTTTTGCACAGTGAAGGCAACTCTGAAACCGTCCAATATGTGTCCTTGTCCAGCAAAGTAACAGAAAAAGTCGAGTAATACGGGGAGCTCATGGAGACGGATGTGACACATGCATAGGTACCAAACCAAGCCTAAGAGATCCATCCCTATCAAGTAAATCTAAGTAGCGTCACCCCATTCTGTTACTCAAAGAGTCGTCATTTAAGAGGCTTGCAAAAACTCTTCACATGCAGTAATTGAGAGGTCTCGGGCCATTAACGTGTAGAGCTTTTTGAAAGGGAAGTTGAACTATGTGTGTAAATTTAATCAAAATGTAGTTATGTTGAAGGATTTATCCCACCAAATAGGCAGGTGGGAATCACTCGTTTAGATCAACAAGTTCCATTGGTTTAAATGCGCTTCTCTTGGATGATACTGATATATGAAGATGATTGAACAATTATTTCATTACATTAAGTTCACATGTAAGTGTATAAAGAGAAGAGACACCACTCCTTTCCAATCACATTCTTCTGTTCCTTTAAGGGTAAAAGGCTCATTACCGCAGAATTATCTTGTTTACTCTTTCTTCTGCCCCCAACTTGAAAATCTTTAGTTTGCATTCCATTCTCAGTTCCAATTGGAGCCATGAATTAAACAACATTCGTCTAATGACGAGAACAATTGAATTATACATTATTCACAGTGCCAACCCCAAAATACCTCGTGCATAATAAGATATCCCTTTAAAATGGGAAAAAAAGAAGTTTGTTTAGAGAGTTTTAGAAAGCGTAGTAGTAATCAGCCAAATGCGGAAGATACGAGGCAAAAGTAACCATCCGGGTTGTCAATTTTACAGGGGGGCTCGCTTGGAGCCAACTCTTTTTTTGAACAACGAAATCGACTCATTTCCGGTTCACCTAGTATCCTAATTGAGCATCTCGAGCTATCCAGGTAGGTTTACTTATTTCACGCTTTACCTTCAACCTGTCAAATATATCGCACAAAACAACAATCTACCAATTAGAGCTATACTTCCAACGGACAATCCATAGCACAAAACCTACCACATAAATTAATAAGTGATGAGAGAAGGGAAGAAAATATGCTGCATTACCTTTTTCATCCTTTAGCCACCCCGAACCTACATGAACACTGAAGAACATTCTGTGGCACAAGAACTTGAAGAAATTCTAATAGTTGACTTCTATTCTCCCACCACGAGTATAATTGTGTCCAAGGTTTGACAGGACAAACCAACAGGAGAAAATTGCAAAGGAGCAACTTATCTTTCAGACACGGGAATAGCTAATAGATGTAAAATGCAACAAGTCCATATGTGTTCAGAGTGTAAACCTGGTTATGATGTCATGGTAGGCATGCAAATTTGATGTCAATCTATCTCCTTATATCCAAGCCCAATACTAAGGTAGTGTCTTAGATGGCAGCGACATAAGTTTTTCAGCGCATGAATCCTGATCTACAAGACCCAAAGTAACGCATTCAAGATCACTACAAAGGCATATCCAAGCTCCATTACTACAAATGTCCTTAAATTGCAGCCGTAAAGTCTGTGAAAGCATTCTGTTCACATTAAGTTAATAAAACAAACACCGCACAAGCTCAGATTCCAACCACATATGTTATAATAAAAAGGGGAGTCTTCAAAACAAATTTCTTCATACAGATGTTAAGATAACAAAGCTTCCTGGTTATGGAGATACAGAAGAACACCAGTCCTGCAGTTCAAACACTACTGGAGTTCTTTCACATCTTAAAGAACCTAGCAGAATCCAACAACGTATTAGAAAATTGAAGCTAACAAAAGAAGTTGGGCGTCCTTAATACAAATGTCAAAGGAGGGAATAACGTGGTCTTTTCAAACATTCTACTAAATAAACGAGGCAACAAACAGATGCCAGAATAAGAGGTTCATGGAAGCACAATAAGAGCTTGGTAATTTGTTGTCAGGTAGAGACAAGTTTCAATGATCAATAGGAGGCTCTCCATAAATAAATGGTCCTCTTAGGTGAAATCATCAAGGTTGGGCCATGAGTATGTCAAACCCTGGTACACTTGGTCTTCTGGTTTAGGCAGTAGGCTTCATCAAATGTGGCGGTGGGCTGGCTTCAGGCTTCATATATCTCAGCTGTTTGGATGGGCAGGGAAGGCAACAAAGGTAAATATGAGCATCAGAACCCTATATAATGGGAGACTGGATAGGTTATGCTTTGACAGTATCATATTCTAGTATATGCTGGGCCTATATCAGCTGAAATTGTCGTGTTCAAAAAGACAGGAATTCAAAGGGAACCAAGTCTACCTGCAGACAGCCATCACCAAATCCTAGTAATAATCTTTTCGTCGTGAAACAGGGGCTTGGCCAGATAACCTGGTAATATTAGCTGCAAGTCAGGATTTAAAGTTCTGAAAGGTGGTGGTCTATAAAAATGTCCACAGATAAGTATTGAATAACACTTTCTGTGACCACTAATTGAAAAAAAAAGCTAGGTTAAAAGATTTGCGCCAACAAAAAGTATGCATTGCTTCAAATAGTAATGAAGTAAGCTCAGCTCACTGAATTTTGAGGGATGAAATAAATTGCTTCCTGAAAAACTTTTACAATAAATGCCAACTCTCAAGAATAGTCCTACCTGGTCCAATTTTTTGTAAGCACAGACAAGACACGTATAAGGAATAAATAGTTTTCTTACCCAGAAGAACCAATTCGGCCCGAGGAATAACTTCCATATGCTCCATAAGCACCTCCACTACCACCAAGCTATAAAACAAAGATGTGAGAGTTACTATCCATTTCTAATAGCTCATGTTTGTAACAACATGCAGAACAGGGATGAACACATCCATAAATATCCAAGATTCAATCAAGTACCAAAAAAAAAATACCACACACCAAAGTGCCTAGGTGTCTTATACTTAATGTACCTGTGAACTACTGTAACTACCATAAGTGTCATTAGCAGCATAATCACTTGAACCATAACCACTAGAATACGAATGCCCACGTCCAGGCCTTTTGCCATCTCTGGGATCATAATTCAAACCATCTGAACCATCAGCTGGAACATGAAGATATGGCAGAACTGGCAGGAATGTAGAAACTGCACCTTCCCTATCAAAAACATTTGCTCTCAATCGCTGACTTACTTGTACAAGGGCATCCTTGGCAACATCAAGGTCTCCAGATATCTAACAAATCAGAACAAAATTCATGATTTCTGGTAATCATTAACTTGAAAAGAATCATGGATGTTAATTACAAAATAAGAAAAATATAATCCTAGCCACTGGCAATACATTCCACTTTACCTGTACCATCTCATCATCATCAGCAGCAATTTTGGGAAGGTTGTCCTTTCCAAGGATGCGGATATTAGCTTTAGTAAACTTCCTCATCTCACTTATGATTGATCCTCCTTTACCTAGAAGGCAACCAATACGGGAGGTAGGCACAAGTAGACGAGTCGTGTATGATATAAGGCCTGAATCTCTTTCAAATTTCTCACTACATCTTGGTTGCAGACGTAAGACTGCTTCTATAGTTGGAGAATATTGGTCATCAAAGATCTGAACAGAAGAAATTTAAAACTATCAGATTGTCAAGAAAAAAAATCCATTCAGAGATTAGGAAGAACAGATAAGGAAAATCAACATGTACCTCCTTAGCTGAAATAGATATCAAGCAATCATCTCCATCAGTTGTTGAGCTGTCAACTTTGATAATTGCTCCAGAATCCTTTCTGATCTGATTGATGACAGCACCACTTTTACCAATCACCCCACCAATATTTGCGCTAGGACAAACAATGCGCAGTGAAAATTCTTTTGATGAAAGTTCATCTCTTGGAGCAGAGTATAAGGACCGTGACCAATCTGCAGTCCCTTTGTATCCTCCATAAGGATTCACCAGTGGAGCTATTCCAACAATTGAGGCTCCTGCAGTTGGGGCAATCAATGAACTCCCAGAAGAATACACATTTGGAACAGCTGAAACAAGTAAGTGCTGAGATCGTGATGGATTGTCATGAAGGCGAGATGCCATTTGATACAAGGCCTTTTTGACAACTCCAGCTTCACCAGTCACCTGAAGTGCACAATTAACATAAGAAAAGTTCTTTAAGGGATAGTTTAAAACAAACAACAACAATACTTGGTGATAGTCCCGCTGAAACGCAGGGTTTGAGCAAGGGATAGTTTAAGACTAGTAAATGAAAGGTTAAAAATTTGAAGGGACATAAATTCATTGAGAGAAAGCTTCTATAATCTGTTACATTATATAAAGGAGTCACTAATCACAATTCGTCCAAGAAGTGTTCTGCAAAATATGAAGAGAAAAAGCACATAGTAGACTTTATAAAAGTGGCTTTTTTGGATATACGGAAGAACATGAATTAAAATAGAGCACAACTTTTAATAATACTAAAAGCTAGATGGTTTTTAATCTTGTAACTCCAGTTACAGTAATTACTTACGATAAGATGTCTCAAGGACCAAGAAGGAACAAGAGGAAGTAAAACACAAGTGTTTTAAAAAGGAAATTACAACAAGTACCTGCACAAGCTCATCAGTGCTCAACGCACAATTTGGTAAATGGTCATCCTTAAGTATGCGAATCTGTGCCCCAGTCTCACTACGGATGTTTTGAACTATTTGACCACCTTTTCCAATAATACAGCCTATTTGATCAGATGGCACAAGAAGTCTAGCAGTGACCTGCTGACCACCCTCAAATTCATCATCATCGTTCAAATCCTCTGCAATAACCTTCTCATGTACCCTGAACAGAGCGTCTTGAGCAGGACATATTTGGTTATCACTGTCTTCGTAGGAATTTGTCTCATCACTAGAGCTGTAAATAGTAACAACCCGTTCTTCACATCCCGGGACTGTCTCACCAATCCGAATTTTTGATCTTGTGTCTGCCCTTAATTGCTTGACTATCTCCCCTCCCCTTCCAATAATGCTTCCAATTTTCCTATTAGGGCAAAGGTAACGAAACACTGTATCCTGTGGATCAATAACAAAATGGTCTCTATCATCACCAGAATTTCTCCTCTTGTTTGACCCGCTATCATAGTCAGACTGAGAATTAGACCGCTTTCCATATCTATTCTTCTGACCCGACATTACCATAGAGAACTAACGTCTGCAGCAAATGCACAGAGTACGATGAATCACACGGTCCACACCAATGCAATAAACAAGTATTAATCTTTAGCAAACAAGAATAGAAACACAAACTGGAACTTAATCTGCAGTACTAAACTAAAGCAATATACCAAACATTTAACACCTATACCAAACTATAACACCTAAAAGAAACACCAAAGACTCAACAACACAACCAGAACTCCATTGCATTGAAGTTATATTCTCAAAGTTTAACTAAAGAACCCCTTCTGAAATAAACTATTAACAGAATAACCAGTCTTTTTACTTAATATGGAAAGCCACAATTTTCAATTAAAAATAAAAATATAAAGGAAAAATCAAATATTTGCTATAGAATTCGCTGAACTTAACCAAAAACTGGAGATCTGATCAAAGAGGATATATTAAACCCCAATTTACAGAAAATAAAAGGATCTCACAACGATAAGAGAACAATCGAAGATCATACAAAATGATGAAATCGGATAATGCGTGCCTGAGAATTGATGGTGTCGAAAGGGCTCTGAAGAGAGGTGATTAGATCGGTTATATTGAGAAGGATTGGAAACAATATTCTTCCTGAGAGAGCGTGGTTCTTCGATTGATTTTTCTAGGGTTGGACCAATTAATTTAATTTTGATATCTTAAGCTACAGAGTTGAAATCTTCAGAGGTTACTTTTTGCATTCCCCATACTACCCTTAAGAGAACGTCAAAACATTAGGCCACACGATTTTTTTAAAGGATAAGAAAGTAAATCCATAAATACACATGCGACAAGAACATCCGCACAGAACAGACCAATCCCAAAAACCCCAAACAAAATTCCCGGTAATTTCTAGACATCCAAGCAAACACCAACGTCCACCTGATTCAAGTCTCCTCCCTATAGATGTCAACCTCAGGGCAGCCCCAATTCAGGTACACGCAGACTCCGTCGAAGGTTTTGCATCTGCGGAAGGAGTGTTCCGAGGAGGAGTTAATCGAGCTGTGTAAGCCCTTCGGGAATATCGTCAACACCAAGTGCAATGTTGGTGCCAATCGGAATCATGCCTTTGTCGAATTTGTAAGCTTTGGATCTTTCGTTGCTTGTTTGTTTCCCTAGAAAATCTCGCAAAATTTCAAATTTTATGGGAGTGGAAATTCGTATAACACGAATACTGTTAGCGCTTTGGTTTTGGTTGCATATTTTTTTGCTTATGTGCATGGTCAAGTTTTTTTCTTTGTTCTGAAACAATATTTGTGTGTTTTTATGGTTCCTGTTTGCAGTCAGACTTAAATCAGGCAATTCAAATGGTATCGTACTCCATCATCTTCAGAGCCAGCGCAGGTTCGTGGTAAAACAGTTTATATTCAGTATTCTAATAGACATGAAATTGTCAACAACAAGAGTCCAGGCGATGTTCCTGGAAATGTGTTACTAGTGACTATTGAGGGTGTTGAAGCTGGTGATGTGAGCATTGATGTCAGTCACTTGGTAAGTTTTCTTCACCTGATATTTAATTTTTATTACTGGCAATTTAGTTAATGGTTTCATTTGAGGGCATCTGAATGTAACAAAGCAGGCTAGAAATGAGCTCGTTTTGATAGTTGGTGAATATTCTGTTGAAGGAAGATGAAGCTATATTTAGGAGGCTAGCTTTAAAAAATAATATTGTCATTTTTGGTACATGCCACACTAGTCAATGTCTAAGTTGTCTTTGAAGACACAGAGTGACATTCTTAATGTCATTAGTTTTGTGCCATAATGGAAGTCCTACTCTTTATTCATTTGCGACCTAAACATTACTGTTGCCAGAATTTTCTGTATGGCAAAGCAGATTATGTTTGTAATTTTATACACTCTGTGCAATTTCTGTTATTTGTTTGCTTTAAAGATGTTAAATTTAATGTACTTTGTTAGTTTAAGCCAATTCAGATTATTAGTATCTATCTTCCTTTGACATCCTGTAAAAGATTGGTGAAATGGCACAGCAATCTGCAATCCGATTGTGACCCATCTGAAATTTGCTTTGGAAATGTTTTGCTTCTATCGATCACATCTCCTGTGCTTAAATGGAACCTTTCTACTACTCAAGCAAACTGGTTGTCTCATTTTCTTTCTTTTTTTAATTCATCAAAGTCATTAAATTTTCAAGATGGTTGAATCACTGTGGCAATGCCTTATTGAATTTTTTCTGATTGGTACAGTTTGGGAGAATTGTTGGACACTTCATACTGCTTTCTATGGTCTATCTTGAGCATTCATTTACAGTTGCCCGTTATGCACATATCTTTGATATATTGACCTTCTTTTCTACATTTGATTAGTCACTTCTTGGTATGGACCAAAACATGTATTCTCAAATTCTTTTAACTATTGTGTATTAAGGTTTTTGTATTGAATGGTGCTTCGGGTGTTTTCTGCTTTTGGATTTGTACACAAGATTGCCAATTTTGAAAAGGCCGCTGGTTTTCATGTGACATGTTAGAAGTTACTTTTGATTTTCTGAGTTTTTTGTTTTCACTTTCAGATCACTGTTAAACCTAGGGAACTTCGTAACAGGCACTTATTCAATTCACTGATGCTGACACGCATCTTCCGCAAGGAATGCATTAGATGGAAGAAGCATACCAAGGTATGCATATTATCATAAAGACAGTCATCTTTAATTTGAATTTTGAACTTGTCAAATGTTCTTAGTTTTGTTTCTTTTATCCTGCCACGTTAACACCAATTCAGGTACTTGCTTCCTGAGCATGTTGGCTCATGTCCCCTGTGGATTTCATACTCTGCTCATACTGATCTTAATATCAAGTTTCAATCTCATAGGAGCAGGTAATAAGGTTCCAAGCTGTCAATGCTAATATTTGTTATCTTGGCTGTGACCCAGATGTCATTATTACTTGTTTACATTATTTATTCAGCACTTGGCTTCTTGCTAATTGGTGTGCGTGCTTTTGTCTCCTAGGGGGTTAGTGAAGCCTGGTGGCCAGAACACAGATGTGTTAGCATGTCCACTTAGTAATTTTCTTCATCTTTTGACTGTAGTTTAATTGCCTTTGCTCATGGCATCATAGACAGTTCACCTTACTTTTGCCTAGAATGAAACACTACATATCCGACAAAAGATTATAAATTACATTGTATGCTCTTATGTTGCCTTAAGTGTTGTTTTTAGTATATCTATTGGTTTCTTATCTACTTCTCTGAGTCCTGGAATATTTATTTTAGCTTCCTTCTTTTATGATTAAACTTTTTGAGTATTTTAGCTCTTTTCCTTGCCTGATGAATTGAGAGGTCTATTACGATCATATGACATGAATACTCAAGATTGATCACCTGATATAAATGAAAAGTGATCACACAATGCAAATTTTTTCTTTTGGGCCATCCTTATACGTCTTTAGTCGATATTTTCTTGTTTCTTTTGGACCCTACACAGTACATATATTTTAAATCTGTTCATTTTTGTGATCCTTTGACTTTGCTTATTTTTATGTTTTCTTATATCTCTGGATTATGATAAGGCCTCCGATTTGGCTCACGTATTCTAGGAAAAGAAGGCCCTTGAATGAGGGGATAGTTGGCTGATCCTGGAGCGAACATATGGCATTTTGTTATCTTTCCCTTTCATTACGTTATTGTTATTTTGTTATGTTTGTTATGCCGTTACTTTCGAATCTGGAAAAGGTACATATAGGCTGTCGCTAGGAGTGAGGACATGTGAATTTGGTTGTTGTTAAGGAGGGCCGTAGTCCTCTCGAAAGGCTGCTAGCATTTTATGAAATTCCCTTTTCCGTAATACTACAAGAGTTGATTGAATCTTGTTGTTCTTTTACATAATGTAGTATCCTATCAGAAATTGGTATCAAAGCCAGCAAGCCATGCCTCCGAAGAACTCTTACGGTAAAATGGAAGCGATTGAGAAAGAATTGGAAGGAATCAGAGAAGAGTTAAGTAAGATTCTAGTAGTGGAAAGAGCTGTTGAGAGAATTTTGGAGATAGAGAAGACTCTCACCACACTCTCCCAAGGAGTGACCCAGATAATGGCCACAATTAGTGAACAATAGAGAATGGTGCAAGGGGGAAGTAAATCTCTGGCTAAAGGAAAGAATACTGAACAAGAAGAAGGGTCTAGCTTGGTTGAAAAAGAAAAGAATGAGAGAGTACCTGTGGGAGTGGAAGAAATGATAAGTGGTTATGCCACCCAGTAGTAAATGAAAAGGTTGGGCGGGAGATGTCTGGGAACTCAGAATCATGGTGTACTGGGAGGCGTCTTGAGATGCCCTTATTCAATGGAATGAATCCGGAAGGCTGGTTATATCGAGCATAAATGTTCGAAATGAATCGAATGAGCGAAGCCGAAAACTTAATGGAGACTGGAATCAACTTCGAAGAGGATGCTCTCGCCTGTTTCGATGGACTGATGCGAGAACACCATTCGGTAGCTGGTGTGATTTAAAACAACAGTTGGTCCAGAGGTTCGGCCAAACTTAAACTGTGAACTTGTGCGAAAGGTTTTTAGATATTAAACAACATGGGTAAGTGGCTGACCATCGGAGGGAGTTTGAGAAACTCTCAGCATCGCTAACAACGCTGCCTGTGGAGGTGCTAGAATCCACTTTTGTGTAAGAGTTGAAAATAGAGATCAGTGATATGCAAATGGATGAAAATAAGGTATTTTATTTATATTTAGCTACAGCCTCGTAGTATAGTCTACAAGAACCAAGCTAAC
>JANIPN010000008.1:16516402-16538493 GCA_027478595.1 Erythroxylum anguifugum | reverse complement strand
TTCAACGTTATAAGCTAAAAAACAAATATTACGTTATTACTACAAGAAAATTACAAATTACTTACGGAACATTACCGACGGAAACAAGACCATAGTAAATTAGAGACAGAAATTAATTTTTTATCGGTAACATTATCGGTAAAAAAATTATTTTGCCACGAAGAAAATGTCCAACGTTGGTAAAAGTGGAGGGAAATTATCTCGACAATTTTGGCAACGAAATATAGCGATAGAAGAGTGATGTCCATCGGTAAAATAGGCGGCAATGGTTGACGTCAAATATAAGCATCGAGGTGTATCAATAGAAGCAATGTCCTTCAGTAATTTACTGAAGGAACTATCAATCCATCAATAAAATTGACATTTTTAATAAAAAGAAAACGACATCGTTTGGTTTGATACCAAACGACGTCATTTTCATTCAACCTTAAACCTACCTAAAGCCCCCTGGTCCATTGTCTTCTTTCTTCTTTATTTCTGCTATATCGTCGTCGGTCTCGTCCGTCATTCATCCTCTATCATGCGTGCTTCGCTCTAGTCCATCATCCATTGTTTTCAGTTAAGTGGAGGTTAATTGTTGTTAAATGTTTGAGTACAAACCTTCATTTCTTTTTCAGTAAATTCTATTTAATCAGATGAAAAGTTTTGAGGGTAAGACAATTTTTTCATAATTTTTTGTCTATCATCTAATCAATTGTTTTGTGCAGGTATTTAACAATTGCATTGGCTTTGTAGGACCCCTTCATCTCAATAAGCTTATTTGATTTCTTCAATAAGATTTGTATCATGTATCAGTTTCCAAAGTACTTTCTCTTTTGTTAAACTGGCATATGTTAATCTGTACATTTGATAAATTTGGTACATCCATTTGACATTTTGGAAATGCTTTTAGAAATTTAGGTTTGCTATTCATGTCTTTTTTTTAAAGACTAAATGTGTTTGAACGTGTTTATGTTGGTGAATGATGGAAACAACTAAAGACTAAATAGTTTTTCATGTCTAAAGACTAAATAGTTTTTCTGTTATTTAGAGATGAATTTAGGTTGCCTACAAAATGAAATGTTATTTAGAGATGAAATGTTTGACGAAAGGTGTTAAAAATTTCACAATTGTTATTTAGGTTTTGAAACAAATATAGTGAATTGAAGGGATTGATTTGAGGAAGAAAAGATTCAAGAAGGATTTGTAAAACTATGTTGTTTTAGTTATAATAATTTATGATCAGCTAATAATTTGAAGACTAGAGAAATTGGATATTTATATTTTAAGTTTTAATGTACTTAAACGATGAATAGAAATTGACCTAAAAAATTTTATAAATAAAAATATATTTTAAAATTAGACCTAAATTAAAGAAGTGAGTTTGCTAGAGTTTGGAATTTGAAGAAAGTGAAAGATGTTTTAATTTTAGACAAAATAAGACATAAAATAAAAGAAATGGATTTTTAAATAAAATTTTAAAATTATTTTATAACGCATATCACAAAAAGTTATATTATTAAAATATTGTAAATATAGTCATCATGTCACTAAATAAAAATCTAACTTAATTTTCTAATAAAGAAGAACTTCATGAACTTTTATATTAAGAAACATCAAGCCAAATAACCAAAAACAAAGAGAAGTGATACAACATATCCTATCAACTCTTGAAAAATTTTTCATCTAATTCTTTATGAACATTAACCAAAACACTAAAACTTATCGTAGCATTAATAAGAGGCCTAAGAAATTATAAACTTACGACTATAACATACAACCATAAATTTAAGGACATAGCACAAAGGTAAACAATTAACATAGTGCTAAAATGTGAGAGACCTAATAAAATGCTTCATCTAATTATAATTTATTTTATAAAGGGGCCAAAAAGAGAAAACAAAGAAATCCCAAATATCTTTTCTATTCAAGTTCTAATTTATAATACGAAGATCCATATTCCACTTAACCAATTGAATATAGTACAAATCATTTTGAACAAATATGTTGTATAAAAAGCAAGATAAGCCCAATTATATTGAAATAAAACTAGAAAAAAGTTGACATCTCTTTGTCACGACATTAGTTAGAAAGAACAACAAATCTTAGAAAAAGCAACTTACACATAGTTCTAACAAATCAAAGTCACTTTAAATGCCATAAATAAATAACTAAAATCAAGTACAACTTATACCATGCATCATTTGATTAACTATTATTCTGTCCTCCCTAAGCTAGCTGTGAATTATTTACTAGTCTAACACTTTAAGGCAAAACACCATTATTAGATTCATAAATAAAAAATAAAAATTTTTATGAATAATTAAGTGCATAAATAATAGCTTCAAAAAATCCATTTGTATTTCCCTATTGGTATTTAAAAATATCTATAAGTAGACTGATGTAGATGTCACCAATGAAATTGATAACAACTCTTTCTTTCTCTTCTTCTTTACACCAAAATCTTTTCGCAAATAAAGTAAGCACAGTTTTGTTCAATGTAATATTTTCATCTATAATGTGATCCCCATCTCGAGTTTTAGACTCAAAAAAATCTAAATTACTTTTTAGTTATGCATTTAATTATGAATCTAATTAAAAATGAACACAAAAATAAAACCCAATTTTAATTTAGGGACAAGTTTTTTTTAAAAATAGTTAAATATAAATCCACGTCCCTAATTTTTTTGAAACATAAAATGCGTCAAGGTATGTCAATTTACTTAATAGTAGTCATTAACAGGGATTAATGTTGAACTATATTTTATAGTTTAACAAAATATGATATCAAAATGACATAATACACAAATTAACAATGATTAATATTGTATTTCTTGCAAGCCATGATCTGTGTTGAAGAGCGTCGATACTTGTTTAACCTCATTCTTCTTCTTTGTAGTTTGTGATTGTCTGTCTACAAGGTAAGTCATTCAACTAAGTAATATCTACAATGAGATCAATTTTGTATTGTTCTTTGCGATTTTACCTATAACAATGATTGATGAGATTTTAAGCTGGGGTTTAATAGTCTAAGTATTTATGTGTGGGCATTTTTTAAATTGAAACATAAAGACTTGAACTTGTAGGTGATTAATTCTAACTTAGTATTAACATAAGAAATTCTTATAATTGACATGACAATTCTTTGCACAACCCCTAGGATGATATATAGGCTGGAAACATGTGATACCGCTCCCATGAGGCTTATCAGTGAAAAATTTAACAAGCTTAGGAGTCACAACAAGAACTTAGGAACTTAGGAGCCGGTTATACCTTTAAGGCAAATATAGAAAATCTTGAAGAAGAACCAAACCCACATGTAAAAATGTATTTTGACTTGTTAAAATTAGTTGACCAAGAATTATGACCAAATTGTGAGATCATGACTCAACTATCTTCAATTGCTCAAATATTGAACATAAAGTCTGAAGGACATATTTCTAATCGAAGTTTGGATAAAATTCTTGCTTGGTATAATGAATCATTGCCTCCTGTTCATACAATTGTTGATAATATCTACAATATGAAGAAACTTATTAGGGGTCTTGGTTTGCTAGTTGAAAAAATTGATTGTTACAATTTTGGATGTATGATGTTTTATGGAGATGATGTGGAATTACAAAAGTGCAAATTTTATGATCAATCTAGGTTCAAACCTAAAAAGCGTTATATGAAATAGAAATTAATACCCTGGAAGTAGATGTATTATTTTTCGCTAACTCTAAGACTTCAAAGACTATATGACGCTGATGTTACTGTATCTCTTATAAGATGGCATAATGAACATGAACAAGAAGATGGAATAATAAGCCATCCATCGGATGCACTCGCATGGAAACATTTCAATAACACCTATATTGACTTTACAGCTGAAAGTCGAAATGTTAGGTTGGGGATTATTGACAGACATATTCCAACCTTTTGGTCAATTCGGCTAACAATATTCATCAAGAACATTCATAATTACTTCTTATAATTTTCCTCCATAGATGTGTATGAATGAGGCATATATTTTCTTAATGGTGATTATGCTGAGGCATACGAATCCAAGGCATAAAATTGATGTATTCTTACAACCATTGGTCTTTGAATTGTATCATCTTTGGGAATTTAGTGTGGAGACATATGATGTCTCTTAAACAAACTTTTTTGTTGAGAGCAGCTTCGATATGGACTATTAGTGATTTCCCTGCATAAGCTATGTTGTCTAGATGGAACACAGATGGGAAATTGGCTTGTCTTTACTGTAGCAATGGTTTTGATGCGTTTTATCTTCCTAACGAGGCCAAAACATCTTGGTTTGACAACCACAGGAAATTTCTTCCTCCAGATCATCTATTTAGGTGCAATAAACAAAAGTTCATTAAGTATAGGATGGTACAAACACCTTCTCCCCCTCACAAAGCTGGTGAAGAAATATTGTAGGATATTGATGAATTAGGGTTGTTGAAAGTTGCAGAACTTGAAAGTTGAAGAAGTTAATAGAAACATTAGTAAAAACTTTAGTTGAAGAAAACGAAGTATCTTTTGGGATTTGCCATATTGGAAAAGTAATTTAATACGTCATAATCTATATGCGATGCATATTGGAAAAAATATTTTTGACAATTTGTTCTAACACCATAATGAACATTAAAGGGAGGACAAGGGACAATGCAAAATCATGAGTTGATTTGAAACTTTTTTATAGAAGGAATAAGTTAGATAAATATCTTCACACCAGTAAATTTCCAAAAGCATGTTACACTTTGGAAAAAAAACAAAAGGAAATTTTATGTGAATAGTTGAAAAGTCTAAAGTTTCCCAATGGTTATGTTTCGAACTTGGTAAGGTGTGTGGACATGAGGAAGTACAAATTATTTGGGATGAAAAGTCATGTTTATCATGTATTTATGTAAAGGCTAATTCTAATTGCATTTCGAGAGTTGCTACTGAATAAGGTTTAGGAAGCTATAACAGAATTAAATTTGTTTTTCAAAAGCTTAACATCATCTGAAATAAAGTTAGTTGAAATGGAAAAACTAGAAAGGAAAATTTAAGTTATCTTGTGCAAATTGAAGGGATTTTCCCTCCAAGCTTCTTTGGTTGTATGAAGTATCTACTCATATATAGCACATGACGCTAAATTTGTTGGTCTGGTTCAACATCGATGGATGTATCCATTTGAGAGGTAATTATAGTTAATATTTAAATAAAAGTAATAGCATGTTTTAATCACAAAATTGTAATAACCCTATTTGTAACATAGGTATTTGCATCACTTGAAGAAAAACGTAAAAAATATGGCTAGAGTTGAAGGCTCGACATGTAATGCTTATTTAGAGAAGGAAACAAGTATATTTTGTTCACATTATTTTGAGCTGCATGTGCACACAAGAGAAAGAAAAGTTCCCCGTAATGACGATGGGGGAGAAACGGGTGATGTTGATAGTAACTTATCTATTTTCACATATCGATGACGAACATATAGACGTTCAATAAGAAGAATGTTAACAACAGAAGAAATAGAGGCTGCTCATGGTTACATTTTATTGAATTGTCAAGATATTCAACCTTTTGTGCAGTAAGTTTAAGTTGATTTTGAAATGGATTATTTGAGTTTCTGAAATTACTGTTGTTCAAAACTAAAATACATAATAATGCTTTTAGATTATATGAGCAATTGTTATGTAAGCTAATTCCCAAAACAACATAGGATAATATCAATAAAGAAGTTGAAAGACACTTTCCTCGATGATTCAAAAAATATGTAAGTTTCACTTGTAATAATTAAAATGGTTGAGTTATCAAATCAAAGTGATTATATGACACTATACTATTTAATATGATAAATTGTTTTTTGTGTAGGGCTTAGAAAATCCAATAGAGAAAAAGTTCATATGTAATCTTGCAAATTGTTAAATTGTATTCGGTGTATTTTATTAATGGATACAAATTTCATACAAAATATTATAGTCATAACATGACAATAGTAAATAGTGAGCTTTGTATACAGGGAGAATTGATGAATTACTATGGTAAAATTATTGAGATACTTGAAATTGAGTACCTTGTATTGCCAATAAAAATAAATTATAATGTTTATATGTGAATGGTTTTATCCAACTCCTAATATTGGAACAAAAGTGCATAATCGATACAATCTAGTTAAAATCAACCAGCGAAGAAGATTTAGATAATTTGAACTTTTCGTGTTAGCAATGCAAGCGATCCAGGAGTATTATGTCCCTTTTTCCAGCTTACAAAGAGATAAATCAGATTGGTTGGTCGTATACAAAGTAAAAACTAGAGGTGTTTTTGAATTACATGGAAAAGGAGAAAATAAGAGAATTGAAAGTGAAGCATTTCAGGAAGATGTTTATGAAATAAATGCATGTGTAACATATGACGAGAATGAATCTTTGAACGATCCAAATAATGAATATGTTAAAATTTCATCTAGAGATGATGAGGAATGCAAGAGATCTGAAGAGCAGCCTAAGTTTAATTCTAATTCTTCGAAAAAAAAGGTGATGATGATTTTGATTTACAATTAAGTGTTGATAGCGATTAATTTGTGTTTGTAATAGAATATTATATGAATAAATCTATTATTGCATCAACAATATATTGTTATATATTGAATTTATATTGCTTTATTGTTGGAAAATTAAATAAAATGTGAATTTCAGGTTAAAAATATGTCACCAAAGAGAAAACAGGACATAATGCGGTCAAGGCTCAGGTTAAAACGATTTGGAGAAGCCAGTGCATTTCCAGGTGAAACATCACATTCTGCAGATGCTACTGCACATTTAGATGAGGCATCACCTTATACCTATTGCTATGCTATCCACCAACCCTATACCTACAAAGATATCAGGGGTAAACGTTGCAGATGAAGGAGGCAACCTACCTAGAGCTAAGGGAGTTGATGGAAGAACATACATCACAATTGTTAACAATTTGTAAGTAAAATTCTAAAAATTTTGTAATATATGATAACACCATAGGTTTATATTGAAAACATCTCATCCAAGTTCAAGGAGAGGATAGACCTTGAGGGTTATGTATGGAAAAATGTCTCTCAACCGACAAAGGATTTTTATTATCAGGAGTTTGAGGTACACAAAATATATTCTTTAATCTTTTTTATTTCATCTAATTTGATACATTAATTAGATAAATATTTTCGTTTGTAAGTATTTATAATATGTCGTTCTTTTTTCAGAAAGAATTTTTTTTAGATCCAAAATTTGATGTTGTAATTTATAATGTATGGGAGAGGCGAGCTCGTACACATTATAAAGACTTTTTGCTTTGATACACAAGAATGGTGTATGGCCACCATATATATCTGAAGAAATATAGAGTCGTTGGAAGCAATATTGGGCATCTAATTAAGCCAATATCCATTTCAAAGTGCAATGCTATCAACAACATAAAGGACCAGACGAAGAGAGTCTACTTGTACACAGTGAAGGATCTTTGACCCACTAGGATCATGCACTTCAACTTGTAAGTATCAAAACTTTATACTTATATCCTAATTTTTGTACTTTGATGTATTAAATTTGGTTTCAATGTAATTTGATGTATGAAATTTAAAATGAAAATATATGTGCATTATGGAGAATAATAATGTGATAAATGTCTGGTGTCATTAATGGCTGTGTTGTTGAGTTAAATTTTTTTGTCTAACAGGGGGTAAATATCATAATAATAGAGAAAATTCTATCTAAATTTTTGTAAATTATAGTTCACTTATAACATTTTTTTCTGATGCATGAAAAGTTTATGGGCAGGAAGTCTACACCACGCCAACTCTTTTTGAACACTCACACCAGGAAGCATGATGATGTAGCCTTCGTCACCCGATGCAGATAAGTTCATGTATGTAAAATCTATATTTTAATATTAATTCTTAAAATGTATGACTTATTAACATAAACAATTATAATGATAAAACCAAATACAAGAAAACATTGAACGATAGTTTCAACACTCTGAAACTATTGATGAAAGTCATGCATATCTTGATGTAATGGGAGGTAGGGACCACCGTGGAAGAATTTTTTAGTTAGGTTCACTTGCAAACATATGTTATTCGCAATCCTTCACATCCAATACAACTGGATCTAGTAGGTAGTCTACATCAAATAAGAGAGTCCTTCAATTAAAGAGCACAGTAGAGAGGCTGATGGAGTGCATAACCCAGCTTCGTAATGAGGTAGATGAGTTAAACGGTAGGCACAGGATCTTATCGCAGCAGTCAGAGCATTCGCCTTCACCACTTTCATAGCTTTTGGATAAGTGAATGTAATGATAGTCTAATACTCTTAAGTTTTTGTATAAATTCTTAATTGATAGTAATTTCAAAGTACTTATTCGCGTACATTATAATTTTTATTATACCATTCAGGATAATGTTTACTTTATATTTATCAACCAATGTTATATATTATTTATATAAATTAAATGTACAACAAAAATCTTAACATTATCAACAAAAAACTCAAGTAGGAAGTAAGAAATCGCGGTTGAAATTTATCATAATTAAAATTTCCGACAAAAATACAATATTATGTCACTAATTAACAATGGAGTGCCGACGGAATATATCATTCCAATGCTAAGTTACTGACAAAATATATAACCCCGTCGCTACATTCTCGACATAATAATATATTATTTCGGTAAATATTTAGTGACAAATAATATTTTCCATCGGTAAATTTAGTGGCGGAATATTGTGCGGAATATTCTAACTTTGTCGGTAAATTTACCTTAATTTAGCGATAAAAATGCAAAATTTCATCATCAAATTTACCGACAAATATACAAATTTCTGTCGTTAAATTTGTGATGGATTCATTTTATCCGTCCCTAAATTTTATCTACGGTTGTTTCTCTAACAACTATTTTCATCGGTAATTTCCGTCGCCAAATTTGTATCCCAATAGAAAATCTTTATTTTCTATTAGTAATTTCTATCGCTAAAACCCATTTTTCTTGTGGTGTATGCCAAATTTGAAATCAAAGCAAATCTCTAAAATTGTACAAATGAGTAGGTTAAACATTCTATTCTCTGCAACATAAGAATGTCTCAAACTTTATAAAAAGGGGGGGAAAAAAACAAAAGCTTCAAACATTTACCCACCTGCATGCAGAAGTTACTGTGCATCAGGGACTCCAAGGACAATGACAAAGCGATTATGGGCAATAAAATAGGTGGTGATCATGCTAAGCCAAAACCTCCACCATAAATTCATGCAAAGGACCCTCCCTCACTTACAGTTACAATTCACAACACAAAACCTCATCATCATAGATGTCAATCCGTTATCTCGTGAAAATAAACTTGTAAACCTGTAAGATAATAACATAAATTCAATCAATTGTACTCAATTATATAAGAAAAGGATGTGTATTCATTTTTAGTGTAATTCTACTGTACAAACTGCTTGGTAAATTCAGCATATCTTGACAGATTGGCATACTCAGCCATTTGCTTGCTATTGGATCGTACGTCTGTACTGTATAGTGCCGGAGGCGATTCAACAGCTAATGCGTCCTTGTGCATTGAAGTTATTGCACATGTTTAGGTTTGATCCTGAAGATATTGACATGGCTAGTTGATCTTAGAGCTTTGTAGTACCACTAATTCTAAACATCAAATGGTCCAAAGTACGGAAACTTTGCTTGAGAATGTGTTCTTAAAACGTTTTCATGCAAGAAGGAAGATAATGAGGTCATGATACATGACATGATGTGAAATTCATGGCTTACAAAGCCACCCTCCGCTGTACTTAATGTGGGAGGACCTTTAGTAGAACAGTAGCTTTCCGCGGGAACATTATCATGTGCTCGTATCCCACCTCAATAACTACCAACATCACCCTTGTAGGCACTAGATGATTAACAACTAGTTACAAGGACTTCTGTATCATCTTACAAAAATTATTTCATGATAGGAAGGTACTAGTTAATCTAGCTCGAAGCTTAAAATATCTAATGTGATGTAAGATTGACAATGTTAGCTTTAAGGAATCGTTTAAGAAAAAAACCTGTAAATATGGAGAATGCAAGACCTGTATATCTCGGAATCTGGGACTGGTCCTTTTAGACTAACAAAACTTGTCACATGTGAAGAGATGCTTGTCATTCTTCAAATTGCAAATTGAGCTACAATTATTCTGTTGTGGTTTGGTTCACTATAATGGAAAGCGAAATGGGATTTCAAACATTAGAGGTCTCTTTAAAGCTTGAAGGTACAAGGTGCGCACGGGGATACATAAGTAAATGTTGAGACTTGAGACAAACGGCTTATACACTGTAGTTCTGCAGTCTTTGGAATTTGAGAAAGTTGGAAAACAAAACAAAACAAAGCCTGGACGGTAGAGGTAAAAAACACTTTCTTCGATGAATTGATGGAGAGATTCATTTACGGGAGTTTAGATATCCTGTTCAATATTATGGTGTCTTATTGTGTCCAATAAATCTCAGCCGTTTATTTATGTGGGTCTCGCATAGGTCTCACGTGGAGCCCGCAAAATAAATGGCTGAGATTTTATGAGACAGAATAAGACAGAGTAAAACTGGACAAAAGATCTAGTCCCCATTTGCGGTGGTCCACCAATCCAACTACTGTCTTTCTCCTGTAACCAACTACAGCTTCAGAGAAAAGAGAAAAAGAGTAAAAATAGTAAGTGAACGCACATTATTTGTAAAGGTAGTGCCAAATTCACTTCTATCCTCCCGTCCCCAACACGAACTCTTTTTCACAGTAAAAGTCATCAACAACACACGGTTTCAGTCCATAAAACTACTTCTGCCAGAAAAAAAATGAACACTTAACAATGGGATGGTCTGGTCCCTACAGCTAAAAAGTTGCCACATTGTCAGTCAAGTCAGATGTTGACTGCTACTTCTATTTATTCCTTGCAAGTTCCTTCCCAGATTCACAATCTCCCTCACTGCAACTTCTCTCTAGCTCCATTTTCCTGTAATGAGCAATCTTCCTTTTCTTTCCGTTTCTGGTCTCCTACTGTTTTCACAATTTAATCCATGATCTTCGCACAATGTTACAAGATGCTAAAGAATTTTGTGACTTTTGGTTTCTGTAGGAATTTATGGCATTTATTGGGCTTCTTGTAGTGGTGTTTCTCTCATTTGTCTCCTCTGTTAAGGGTTACTATGGAGGTTGGATAAATGCTCATGCCACTTTCTATGGAGGAGGTGACGCCTCCGGGACAATGGGTACATATATCCGTGATACCTGTGTTGTTTTTTAGAAGCAAATAATGTGATACTAACATACTCAGTTTTATTTATAGGAGGGGCATGTGGCTATGGAAACCTGTACAGTCAGGGCTATGGAGTGAACACAGCCGCACTGAGCACTGCATTGTTCAATGGTGGCTTAAGTTGTGGTGCTTGCTTTGAGATCAGATGCGTGAATGACAGACAGTGGTGTCTTCCTGGCTCCATTATCGTTACAGCCACTAACTTTTGCCCACCAGGAGGCTGGTGTGATCCTCCTAACCACCATTTTGATCTCTCCCAACCTATCTTCCTAAGAATTGCTCAGTATAGAGCTGGTATTGTCCCAGTAATTTATAGAAGGTAAGCTTATTAACACTCATTTCTTCAAATTTGTTCTCAGCCTCTCAGAAGGCAGCAGTTCATAGATTTTGGAATGAATATTCGTTTGACATTGCTCGTGTGCCTTGTGATGGACTCAGGGTCAGGTGCCGGAGAAGAGGAGGCATCAGGTTCACCATAAACGGCCATTCATACTTCAATTTAGTGCTTATAACTAACGTAGGAGGTGCCGGTGATGTGCGTTCGGTGGCTATCAAGGGTTCAAGAACTAGGTGGCAAGCAATGTCAAGAAACTGGGGCCAAAACTGGCAGAGCAATGCCTACCTTAATGGACAGAGCCTTTCATTTGTAGTAACAACCAGCAATGGGCGTAGTGTGGTGTCCTACAACGTTGCACCTGCCAGTTGGTCCTTTGGGCAGACGTACACTGGGAGGCAGTTCCTGTATTAAATGACTTTTACCCATCTCGGTTAAGCAGCCTTACGATCTATGTAACTAGTCATAGGATGTTATATTTAACTTATATGGATTAAAGAAGGATGTTCCTATTATTATGAAACATGGGTCAGCATTTGTTATGATTTGGCCCCTAGTTAAAAGGTAGCGTGCGTGAAAGAGGTTATATATATTTCTCGCAGTAAAGTGCCGGTTGAGATGCAATGAAGCCAAAAGGGCATGCTTTTTTTATTGCTGGGGATTGAGATGATGCCTGCAATTCTATCAACAGAGACACAAGTTGATCTCAACTCTCAAGTCAAGTAGCTTGGGAAAGGCCAGTTTTCAACTTTGTGTTAAGGTCTCCTGTCCCTCTTTTGCGATTTCTTGAGCTGTTTCTTTCTTCTTCTTCTTCTTCATCTTTTCCCAGTTCATTGCAACGGATAGACAACATGATTTTCTTTTTTAATGAAAGTAATGTGCTTGTATTTGTTGAAATCAGTTTAACGAAACAGAATTGTGCATTATTATATACTTTGTTATTAAAAATGTAAATAAATATGTTTTTAGATAAGTGTTATAATTTTAGTAACACAATTATAATTCTTATTTTTAAAATTTAAAAATCTTAACAATGTAAAATTCATCAGTCCCCTCCAATGAAAAAGTAAAATGTGATTTAATATGTTCATTCTAAAAGACTACTTTAATTAAGTAAAAAAAAATATTAAACTGAAATTCAGTTAAAAAAAGTATTAATTTTACAAGTTCAATCAAGTTTGAGTGGAAGATATAAAAGAGGGAAATAGATTAGGTCAGTTTAGTCGTCAACCTGGTCCAACTATTTTCTCAGGATGTAGTTTAAACTTGATCTAAGATTCGATCAAATTGTTTATAGATCCACCATAAAGGTGGGTAGCCTTAACCGAGTGTGTCGTTAACAGGTAAGCCTGAAGAATGCTCCCGTCGGGGAGATGCCAACCACCTCTAGTCCCTGTCAGGGGGATAGTGCAGGCAACTGGATTGGCGGATTCACGCACAATCTCAGATGGTGTTCAGCACTGACAACGGAACTTTGGGGAGTTTTTTCAGGCCTTACCCTTGCTTGGAATCTCATATTTCGCCGGGTTGAGCTGGAAGTCGATTCTACAATAGTGGCAACTCTCCTGTCCTCCTCCGATAGTCGCTCTCAGGCGCTCAATCCTATCATTATGGGCATTTACGAGCTGTTCACTCGCAATTGGACTGTTGTGCATCGCCATATCTACCGCGAAGGCAACTATTGTGCTGACTGGCTCGCAAATTATGTAGGTCACTTTCCTATAGGCGTCCATTATTTACCTATTACACCTATCATGTGCCATCATATCCTTCTTGCGGATATGTCCGGGTTTCGATTCCCGTGTCTCGACCTGTAATTTTCTTAGTTTGTTTCCCTTAACCCAAAAAAAAAAGATTTGATCAAACTAGAATTGCGTGACTAAATTTGAGTTTTTGAAATCGTTTGAAGGTGAAGGATGTACCATTCAAATCATCATAATGAACTATTTCAAGCCTCCTACCCATCCCAAAACTCTAGTTTAAATATTAATTATAATTATAATTCTATAATCATATGAGTTTAATAGTTTGAAGTGTATCAATCACAACAACTCAATAAAAATTTTGTTGATACATAAGATCTGAGAAGGTTTAGTAGTGTACAGTTTTATCCTTAACTAATAGAGAAGTTGTTTATATTTATATATACATACACAATAATAATAATAATAATAAATAAAATAAATAAATACTTAATAAATAAAATATAAAGTAAGTAATAAACTAAATAATACGATAAAAAATTCATTACAAGAAAAATACTAATAATAATATTAATGATGATGATGATGATAAAAAGGTCAAGTAGGAAAATGTTTAGCTAAATCACTAAGAGATAAGTAATACATATTTAAATGTTCAAGGCAAATACAAGAGGAAAACGCTAAAAAACTTACAAGAAGGAAAAAAAATCTCTTTATGTGGGATCCTTTATCCATATCTTAGTACACCAAAGTTTTTTATTACGGGTCATGTCCTCAATAAGTTGCAGTCGAGTCATATTATTTTTGATCACTTCTTATAATTCTTCTTAGTCCTTTCTTTTCCCCTCTTACAGTCTCTAAGTACAATCTTTTGATATCTCCTCATTGGAGTGTCTAAGTACCTCATCTACCTTAGCCTTGTCTCTTTTAATTTTTTAATAATATTAGTCACTTTTAATTTTTCTCTTACCATTACTTTCCTACCTTATTTCTTTTAGTAAGGTTATACATCTAACGAATCATCATCATCTTTGTCACCATTAGGTTATGACCGTATGCATATTTGATGGGCCGACACTTCGCCTTATAAAGCATGGATGACCTAATTATTAAATGATACGATTTACCTTGAAGCTTGAGTGGTATCTTCTTGTCATATAAACTCCTGACGTATTTTTTCATTTAAGTTACCCTGATATAATACGGTGAATTATGTCTTCATCAATCTTTTCATTACTTTGGGTGATAATTCCTAGATACTTCAAACATTTCTTTTGTGGTATAACTTATGAAACAATCTTTACCTCCACATTGGTAGCCACCTTATGTCCCGAAAAGTTACACTCTACGTACCCAATATTAATTGTACTCAATTTAAAGCCCTTCCACTCTTAACATATCCATCCAAAATTAAAGCTTGATATTGACACCCTCTTTTATCTAATCCACTAAAACAATGTTACTAATCAACAACATACACCAAGGCGCATCTCCTTGGATATTCTTAGTGACCTCATCAATCACAGCTGTAAACTAAAAGGAGATCAAAGAGAAGCCTTGGTGCAACCCAATATCAATAAAAAATGCTTTGTACCTCCTCCTATCGTCGTACTTTAGTTTTAACACCTTCATACGTATTTCTAATAACTCGTATATAGGTCACAGGAACTCTTTTACCTTCTAAACACCTACACATGATTTCCTTAGGTACCCTGTCACACCTTCTCTAAATCAATGAAAACTATGTTTAGGTTACACTGTCTTTCCCTGTAATATTCTATTAATTTTCTAAAGAGGTATAAAGCTTCTATCATAACCTTTCTGGCATGAAGCTAAACTGGTTTTCCGAGATAGAGGTATCATTTTTTACTCTCTTCTCAATCACCTTCTCCCATAACTTCAAGTTGTGACTAAGTTTTGATAGCTCTATAGTTATTACAGCTTTGGATGTCCCCTTTATTCTTATATAAAGGAATTAACATACTAAATATCTACTCACCCATTATTTAGAGAGTTAGATTAGGTTACATGGCTAGGCCTGCTATAAACAACAAACCAAAATCTAATATTTAAAAAAATGGATAAATAATCCTAAGGTGAATAACTTTTTAGAATTTTTAATTCAATGTCCAAGGTTTTAAATATTTCAATTGAGTGACTAGTCTTTCCAAAACCTTAACAATTATGTTCAAAATATTAATTTTTGTTGATGTGATTAATATATGGACATCTAGCTGATACTCAATAAATATGTCAAATCATCAAAAATAACTTTTTAAGCTGAATTATTAAGGTTTTAAAAAATTAGTTACTCGATTTAAAATTTTAAGAGCTTGGCACTGAATTAAAAACTGAAAAGATTAGACTTTTTAATATGTTATCCTAAAAAAATACTTGTACTTTTGCACAGAGGCTTATGTTAAAGGTGTATTTTAACAAATACAAGTATCATATAGCCAACCATTACACCAATCTTAACTTGGATGATTATGAATCGATCCTCTCACAAAATTAATGATAAATTTAGATGTTGGTTATTATAGTTATGATACTAAGATTAATTATTATACTTTTGGTGTTATGATCAATAAAAGTTAGGAGATGTTGGAACCAAATCAAATCATAAATGCTTTCAATTGTTTAGGAGCAATGTTAGTACAATTTGGGAAACTTTATTAGCCAATGGTAGCAGAGATGCTCCATTGTAAGTTTAAATTTACAAAGTTTGATTCGTAAGGGATTAGTTTTGTATTTCAGTGAGAAAAATCTTTAAGTCCTTGTTTGATTCTTACAATTAAAATAATTTAGTTTTAACTCTATTTTTAATACTAAGTACAAAGTACAATTTAGATATTCTTTATGTGAATTAATTTAATAAAAATTGAGATTTGTATAAATTAAGTATATCTATAGTTCAATTAATTACTATATATCAATTAAAATATTTCAGAGCATTGAGTGTTAACAAATTGGATTGGAGGTATGAATTTTGTTCTCTAAATAACAGCGTAATATTTTATTGGAATATTATCTTGAAACGTTCAGTAGAATACATCACCCCAGATTCTCTGTCCTGTCTTATTCTGTCTCATAGAATCTCAGTCATTAATTTTGCGGGACTCACGCGGGCTCCATGCGGACCCTACATAAATAAATAGCTGAGATTTATTGGACACAATAAGACACCATAATATTGGACAGGAGATCTGGACTCATAATACATAGGCAGCAGCGACATTACGTGGCGGCCACTGATGTTATCAAAGCCGCAACAAATATTTTGATTTTTAACACTTTCACGTGTTCACAGGCCTGCTAGACTTTAGACCTTCTCTGGCAATCAGAGCTTCCAATTCCCAGCTTCTCGTCTTGTTATGTATCAGGAATCATGGCCTTTTATCCTTTTTGTCATATGAAATTAATCTTTTAACACATTTTTATTTTATTTTCAGCAAATATACTTTATTCTTCTGAGCCATTTTTATTTTTAGTTTAGGTTAAATTTTGATTTAAATTTAGTAATCATGTTTGACAAAAATGACTAATTATTTTAATATTTATAGATTAAAATCTTTTAAAATTTTCTCTCTCGTAATATATATATTTTTATAAATTTTAAAAAAGCATATGGGACAATTTGTTGATTAATTTCACTTTATATAAATGTTATCACTGATCTACATTGTTGCAATTTCCTACAGCCACTACCATGTTCTCTTTTATTAAGTTGTATGCCAATACACTTTTTTTCTAAAATGTAAAAGGACTTTTCATTAAAATAAAAAGAACGAATGGAGTTACAATCAAAGACACAAACAATAGTTCCAAAGGGATAATCCTGTCCCTCTAAACTTGTAATGTTAACTAGCTACTCAACAGATTAGCTTAAGGTTGGCCGGCAAGTTATGGATAAGAGAAAACTTGGGAGTTTTCACCATTATGCCAATACACTTGAATGTTGAAATTGTTAACCGATGTTGGCAACTATTTTAGTTTTGATTAATTGTGGGACTTCTCTCATCATCATCTATTATATATATATATTGGTTTATACCCTACAACTAATCAATTTGTTGTAGTTTAGTGACAAAATAATTTAAAGATATTCTTTATCTTGTACATATTTAGACGTATATGATAAAGTCCATGAGATAATTATACATTGCAAATGAAATTATTATGAGATTATAATTATGAGATTCATATTACATTTATGCATTATCCTTAAATTATTTCTAGACATTATTCTATTAAGACTGAACATTAAAACATAAAAGACTAGCAAATATTATGTTTTTCCTTATAAAGAAATTATTTGATCTCATAAGTTAAAGTAAGGAGAAAGTTAAACAAACGTGTAAGTGCTTTTTAGAGAACAAATTCATTGAACTGAATCTATGTGAGAAATTCATTTGGAACATTACTTGTATGTTTATAGAATTCTCATTGTGATGATTGTATAAGTGATCCTTTAACTTGAGGTCTTCAAAATTATCTTGTATAGACATTGTTATATTTTGATACTACTTATGACATATTCTAATCATAGGTAGTTTAGTTAGTAATCATTGGACATAACACGAACTATATAGAAGTAGTTGAGTGATCAAGATAGGATTCATCACCCTATAGTAATTAGGAAGAATATTTTATTGTTCTCGATTAGTATTGATTTGAAAATTCTTGACCAAGGTGAAATGACATTTTGTAAATAGTTTACAAATATCATTAATTAAATAAACAGCTAATGGTGGATAACTAATATGATTGTACTCAAAATAGCGCAAACATTGATTCTATGCTCAATGTCTAATCAGAATATGATATAATGAAAGGATTGAATTGTACAGAAAAATCATGCACAAAAAGGTTAGTCAAAACCACTTTAACATTCCTAAATTTTTGAGTGTTACTAGACGTCAATCTTGATCTATGGATATAAATTGTTTAATTAGAGAATTAAAGATAAATTATAAGAGTTTAATTTATCTAATCATAAATATGATTTGAGTTTATGATTTGTATCTATTACCATCATATTTGAGAACCTAATGGGTCAAACATAAAGAACGAGTTGCAGTGAGTAAAGATATTTTTATCAATTTGGACTTGATTGTAATGTTTGAGAAACTTTAGGATTAAACATGAGATATTTATGTTGGGACCCGATCTCGAAACCGGATCCCAATCGAAGAAGCAGAACAGATTTCTGATCGAAGTCGAAACGAAACGAAACGGAAGCAAATCGAAATCAAAGGCGGAAGAATTGAATCCGAAAACAAAACGTACTGCACATTCCCGCATAGCGGTCCTGTGCAGCCGTGAACGGAACGTACTACACCTTCCCGCATCGCGGTCCAGTGTAGCCGTGACTTATGGGAGTCCGAGATCGAAACTCCAGTGCCACTAGCTGGCAGCCGAGAGAAGGCTTTAAAACAGACAAGTGCGCACTTGTCCCACTTATGGGACCTAACCAAACCCGCATTCCGAATTTTATTATTTATGAATAATTTGATAAATTATGAAAATGGTTCATTCCTTGATTTTGAATGATTTGATAAAATTGAAATAATTGTTATTTTTATTGTGGTTGAAAGTGTTCATAAAATATAGTTTATGTAAAGGTTTGAAAAATAATGATTTCCGAATATTTTTGGAAGTGTTTATATGCGGGGCCCAGTTCGCCCCGGTACGCAAAACACGAACCCAACAATTTAATAAATAAGGATCAATGTAAGATATTACATCTTATTTAGGCATAATTGATATCTATTAGAATTATTTGTAATTCTAATCAAAGTTTAATTGAAATTAGAGTTTAATTTCAATTAAATTACTAAAATATCCAAAATCTATTACAAATAGACTTAAGCTCTAATTGAGCTAGTACTCCTTGGTTAACCCTATCTGCAACAGTTGTAGAGTTCTCTCAACTTGTTTTGTAGATACTGTTAGAAACTAGTCGTTTATGGGAATATGATGGCTGAGATGAGCTAGTTTCAGAAACGGTTCGACGAATACGACAAAATTATAATCAAGTATCGGAATAAGGTACGAATTAAGATTAAAATTTTATTATGATTTAATTGTTAATTATTTTATATAATTAAAATGATCTTATTTTTTAAAAAATTAAAATACGAAAGAATTTTATAATTATTCCAGTGCAGTCGGAATCATATC
Organism: Erythroxylum anguifugum; assembly: GCA_027478595.1. Taxonomy (NCBI): domain Eukaryota; kingdom Viridiplantae; phylum Streptophyta; class Magnoliopsida; order Malpighiales; family Erythroxylaceae; genus Erythroxylum; species Erythroxylum anguifugum. Next base: position 16,519,009 of record JANIPN010000008.1, on the reverse strand, counting down.
CCATCTCGATTTCCCTTGAATATATATAAACTAAAGTGAAGAGAATGCTTTTCTATATAAGATAGAGAAAAGACATCATATGACTTGAATAATTATACCTTTACCTTTTCATATTACAATCTTTTAACAAATAAATGATTTAAAAGTGCTTCTCTCAGTTTGAAATATCACTTAATATATTTCAGGGAAAGAATATAAAATAAACAAACAGTTACTTTTCTTCGGGACTAAAAGTACACTCGAACCAGCTACATATAACATGATCGGTGTTGTTTAACTATAAAATCGAAAGTCTGAAGGCATGAATGTGCATGACCATGTGCATACCACATTGAAGAAGCGTGGCTTCTTGCTGGGATTTAGCTCCATCAACATGGTTGGTATTGGCGATTCTTGAATTTAATTTTCCCTTGAAACAGGATACAAGCAGGCCCTCCATAATTGGTGGGACAAACAACTCTAAATATGGTGCCCTTCTGGTGACTGAGCTACATAACATGAAAAATGCCATTGGAAAATGACAACACATTAATGGTGCCATAAATGCTTCTCCATTGAGATGGTATATCATGTTTCGGGAAGTAAAGGAAATGCACTATCAGGATAACTTTGAAGACTTCAATCATTAATTTATCATGGTACTCTTTCCCATTCATAATAAGTATCGTTTTAAAAAAATGCATATTTATTAAGAAAACTAATGAAATTATAGATATATCCTTATTAATACTTAGCATATTAAATTAGTATATGAGAAAAAATTGCTTTAAAATTGTGATCTTTGTAATTAAGATGTGAGAAAAATTAAAGGTTAATTTTAGAAGTAAAATTATAAACATACATACAAAGTCAAGAATGACACTTATTTTGAATAATTAAAATATATCTAAAACGACACTTATTATAAATCGGAGGGAGTACATAAAAAGAAAAAAAAGACGGTTTTTAATTGCTTCCATGTCGTGCCTCGTTATTCAATTAAGGAAAATAACAAACTAAAATTTAAGTGAGACAAATACAATATACAAGAAGAAGCTCCGTAGACTTTTTTTTTCCTTGTATATAATCTGCTTTCTTTTTCCGTTTAATAAAACGTAGAACAAATTGAATCATAGAATACTAATATTTTATAAGGTAAAAGTTATAAAGACTCTCTGTATAAATTTTGTTATAAATACTACCATTTAAGAAAATTTTATATATTTAAAAATGTCTAAAAATTACATCATAATATAATGAGATTATGAGATAAATATTTCTTATATATCATTTGTCTATATGATATAATAATATTAATTTTTATTAATAATTAAGATATACTAATTTATCATGTTCTATAATCACTAATGGTAAACTTATTAGTTTAATATCATAATAAATTAATTATTTCATTGAAATCTACTTAGAAATAATAACTAATATGATTATTTTTTCATTTGTATTTATAATAAATAAATAAATAAATTGATTCATTTTATTATTAATTTATTGTTTAATACAAAAATAATTCAGACACAGTCTTACCCCTAGCTAATATAGAAGTTGTTTTTAATAGGAGAAAGAAAAAGGAAAAGGAAAAAAGCAAGAAAAAAGTTTTTGAAAACCATTTAAAGAAAAAACTGCAAAAAAATAATAAGCAGAAATTGAAAGTCTAAAAAAGATATGAAATAAAACAAAAAGTATATAAAGTATATAAAATAATAAAATAGAGATAAAAAAGTAAAGAATAAAAATATAGGATATAAATAAGTAAATACATAAACAAATAATCAAGAGGACAAATAAATAAATAAACAAACAGAAAATTAAAAGAGAAATAAATACTTAGTTAAAATGGCTAAAGAGAGAAGTATTACAAATAAAATTATTTATGCTAAATATAAGACATAAGAATTTTTAATTATTTAATAATTAAAATTTATACCTTTTCATATTTACCTTTTGGATTCGATGTCAATTTTAATCTACGTTTATCAGTCAATTTTTGCCATTGTTAAGTATTCTTTTTTTTAAGGGTTCATTGGACTTAGTATCTTATTGAATAATTATGACTTCAATAAAATGTTTATAATTCATATTTTTGTAATACTTCTCAATGCTAATAATTTTTTTAATCTCATAAACTTATTATACTTAATATCTCATTAAGTAATTTTACTTTTAATAAATTATTTATATCATATTTTACAATATTTGCAAGAATTAAATACTTCTTTAATCTCATTGGCTCTTTGGACTTAGTATCTTATTGACCAATTATTACTTCCTATAAATTATTTAGGTTTTAGATTTTTACAATTTTATTGAATAATTGTAAAAAAAATCGATTTTTTAAAAACATGAACTGTAAATAAAATGATAAATTCATCATTTTTATCAGTATTATTACATAATAAATAAAATAAAATACTTAATTTATTATCACATTTAAACTTATAGTTGTATTCTCAATCATTAAGGAATTATGGTAAATTAATATGCTATTAAATGTTAATAAAATAAAATTATTTGTTAAATATTGTTATTAATTTAAAATTAAATTGATATGCAAATATGATAAATTAAGAAAATAATAAGAATTTTATAATGTCCCTTATTAACAATAAA
>JANIPN010000008.1:16466290-16487057 GCA_027478595.1 Erythroxylum anguifugum | reverse complement strand
CCCATTAAACACATTTGATGTCATTTATCATCCAAGCATAACACACAATTCACATCATATCTTAACACATCAAAATGAAAATGTACACACAATTTGACTCGAGGGTTTCGTGAACAAAATAGAGAAATCGAAGTTTACTCCGTGAACAAAACGAGTCCACTTTTTGAATCTCGTGAGCCACAAGCGGGCAGCTGGGAGAAGGCTTTACGTCAACGTACACGTGACTACGAAACGATTCCACTCTCGCCCAAACACAATCAAATCTCATGCTCAAATCAATCAATCACAAGTTCATATTCTCATGATTTTTCTTCTTTCCATTTAATCAAAATGCCATAATACAAGGCATAGCATAATCATGTTCATAATTCAATTCAAAATGTCATAACCTTTTTCAAGGTATAACATGGTCATAATTCATCATACGAAAAGCCATTCGTCTTTCATGGCATGACATGATAATTAATCATCATACAATTTTCATACAATCACAACAATTCAAATTCACGAAATCTAAGCATAAACATGCAAAGAGGGCATTTGCCCATCACACAACAACCATAAAGATATTACCCACCTTATAACTTTTGAAAATCCAAATTCAATGGTGCCCTTCCTTGTGCTCTTGGGTAGGTTGTTCTTGATTTTCCTAAAACAACCCAATTTTCCATTCAATTTCAATTCCATAAAAATCCCTAAAATTTTAAATTCCTAACAAGTGAAATCAACACAAATCAAGCTCATTCTTAACCTACCCATAGTCCATCTAGGTTAGAAAATCCAAAACCTAGCTTAGAAACCCTAAAATCAAATGGGTTTCCTTAAACCATCTTCTTTCTCCATTCATTCCCAACACAAAAACCCATCTTTCTATTTCCTTTTTCAAACCAAACAAGAACCAAATAGCATAGATATTACTTTACAAGCTTGATTTCCTCTTCTTTTCTTCTTCTTTCTTCCTTTTGTCTCTTCTTCCATGATTTTCTCCTTCTTCTCTTCTCCCTTTACGTTTTTTCTCTCTTCTCTTTTGTTTTTCACAACAACTCTCTTCTTCTTCTTAATTTAAGACAACATTTTGCTTGCTCTTCCCTTTTTACCCTTCATTTAATTAGTCCTTCCAATTTTACCCTCCTTTGGTATTTAAGACTAACATCTTATACTTCTAACTTCTTAACTAATGATCATGGAAAAATTGAAGGAATTTGATAATACTTCCTTCTAGAAAAATGTTCCTCATTGTCTTAATTTTCTAATGACACCAAAATCATTCAATTTGGTTCCACAATCTGAAAGTTATATCCCAAACATTTCCAAGCTATTCTTATACAAAAATAATATTATGTGCTCAACTTCCATCCAAAAATTGAAACTCTTAAAGTCTAAATTAGAACTCAATTTCATCATATAATTTGTAGCCCTATTTTTCTAGTTTAATCCAAATCAAGAATCATCTCATTTGGATAACTAGAGAAAAAGTTATGGCTAAAACATCGAAGCATACTCAATGAACATGTTTCAACTACATTTTCCAACTTTTAATTTCCAACATTTCACATATAATAGTTCTAACTTCCAAGATAAGTTTGGGCTCCAACATTAGATGCTCTTCTTTTGCTCCTGTGATGAGAATGTCATCCACGTAGATGATGACAGCCATAAAGCTGTCGCCTTGGCCTTTAGTGTATAGGCAATGATCTGATTCTGCTTTATCAAAACCTAATTGCTTTAGTTTTGTGGTCAGTTCTTTGTGCCATTGTCTGCTTGCCTGTTTTGAGTCCATAGATTGAATTTATTAATTTGCAAACTTCTCCTATCTTGGCTTTCTTATAACGCTGTGGAGGTAGCATGTAGAGTTCTTCTTCTAGATGGCTATGTAGGTAAGCATCATTTATATCACACTATAGGATAGGCCATTGCCTGATCATAGTTATAGCTAGAAATGTTCTTATTGTCAAAATCCTGGCCACAGGAGAGAACACCTCTTAATAGTCCACTCCCTCCCTTTGGTTGAAGCCCTTAGCTACTAGCTTAGATTTCAGTTTGTCAACAGTGCCATCTGGGTTGTATTTTACTTTATACACCCACTTTGATGCTATAGCTCGCTTGCCTTTGGGTAGCTTTGTCAAAATCCAGGTCTGATTTTCTTCTAGGGCTGTTAATAGTGCATCCATGGAGTCCACCCATTCTTTTGACTTGCTTGTTGTCTCATAAGACAAAATTTCAAAGGTGGTGCACAAATTACCTATGAACTCCTTGTAGCTTTGTGTATGTGTAATCTGGATGTTTGAATCTTTGTCTCCTTTTGCTCCTGCAAGACCTGAGAACTTTAAAGCAATATTAGAAGAATCAAGGGCAGAAGTGGAATGATGAACAGAGGCTTAGTGGACATAGTCATCGAGGTATTTTGGTTTGGTGTATGTTCTTTGGCTTTTTCTCACATAGTTGATTGTAGTAGTGTCTTGGTTTGCAATGTTGATGGGTTGTGGTAGTGTCTCTATGATTTCTGGTGTATCTTTAGTAGGTTGTATGCTTGACGTCCCTGGCATGTTACTTAATGTTTCTGCATCATCTTCTGTCATGTTGTAAAGGAACAGTGGTAGTGGTCTTTGTTTAGGGTCAGTCTTTGTATTGGAAAAAGGGAAGATGTTTTCATAGAAGGTTACGTCTCTTGAGCTGAAAACATTGTTTGTGCTAAGGTCCATAACTCTGTACATTTTGTAGTATGGCATATATCCAAGGAAAACACATCTCAAAGATCTAGGGTCCAGCTTTGTCTTGTTAGGTGTTTTATCTAGGGAAAAATAAAGACACCCGAAAACTTTCAAGTGTTCAAGGGTTGTTTATTTTTTAATGTAGTCTCTCATAAGATGTTTTCCATTGTAAGGTTTTGGTTGAGATTCTGTTTAGGAGGTAAGTAGCAGTAAGGAGGGCTTCTCCCCAATAATGTTTGGGTAGGCTTGATGTAAATAGTAGGGCTCTCGTTATTTGTAGTAAGTGTTTGTGTTTTATTTCCACTACACCATTTTGTTGTAGGGTGTATGGATAACTTTTCTGGTGCGCTATTCTCATTTCTGCAAAACACCTTCTACATTCGTAGTTTATGAATTCTCTGCCATTGTCTATTTGGATCTTTAAGATCTTTGTGTCATATTGTCTTTCGATGGTTTTGATAAATTGAGTTATGGTGGATTGTGTTCTATCTTTGTGTTTGAGTAGAAAGGTCCAGGTAGCTCTAAAGAAATCATCCACGATGGTTAGGAAAAATTATGATCCGTCTAGAGTGGGTACTCTATAGGGTCCTCATAGGTCCATGTGTAGGAGTTCAAAAGGCTTAGGGGTTTGTATTTTACGCTTGAGAAAGAGTTTTCTATGTTATTTTTCCATTGGACAGACTTGACAGTAAGATAAGTTGTGATTAAAAAACTCAATTTCCTTGATGTGTCGTATTTTCTCTTTGGAAACATGTCGTAATTTGCTATACCAAACATCAAAGGAGATAGAGGCACTAAGGGCTACATTCCTAATTCTGTAGAAGTCTAAAGGAGGACCTTTCAAAGTTCCTGAGGGTAGTAAGTTGTCTGTGGTTAGCTCATACAATCCACTTCTAGCCTTGATAGCTGCCATAACATTATTAGTCCATAAGTCCTGCAAAAATAAATCATTAGATATGAAAATTGCAGCAATGTCATTCTATGTTGTGAGTTTATTGACCGAAAGTAAGTTCTTGAAAAAATTTAGTATATGCAGAACTTCATCGAGAGTAATTTTGTCACCAATAGTAGTCTTGCATATGTAATTCACTTGTTGTTTTGTGCCATCCGGGAGTATAGCAGGCTCATATATGTTGTTTATTTCATGTTTATGACAAAAATTTAAATCTGTAACTATGTGAGATGATGCTCTTAAGTCGATCAACCACGTGCATTCATTTTCTGCATTTTGAACATTAGTGAATTTTCAAGTCCTCCCAACTTTACCTCTCCCGTGGCTTTCCATTTGATTGCTTTAGATATTTCTTATTGTATAAAGTTGGCTAGGCCTTTTGGAATTTGGCCACTCCTCTCAGTATGCTCACCAGATTCTTGTTGTATGTCCCCAGGAGAGTCGCTGATCATAGCTAGGTTGGCCTTGCTCCTCTGGCCAGTTAGTTCCTTGTACCATTCAGGCACATCGTGGATCTTGAAGCAAGTTTTTAGGACAGCTCCAAGATTTTTAGTCTTTGTTATGGAATAATTTTCTAGATTTGGGTTTTGTATAGGATCGGGTTGCTGGTATCACTATCAGCTATGTTAGATGGTATGTAGGGTAGGGTGGATCAGACCTTTGGCTCTGATACCATTTTAAAAAAGTTTTCGTTAATTAGGAAATGTTTTATTTCATCATGATTTGAATATATACAGAAGATGACTTTTATACTAGAAATGAAGAAAAACTATTGGCTGCCGTTTAGCTCTGATACCATGTAAAGAAAGTTTTTATTGATAAGGAAATGTTTTATTTCATCATGATTTGAATATGTACAGAAGAGGACTTTTATACTATAAATGAAGAAAAACTATTGGCTACCGTTTAGCTCTGATATCATGTAAAGAAAGTTTTCGTTGATAAGGAAATGTTTTATTTCATCATGATTTAAATATGTATAGAAGAGGACTTTTATACTAGAAATGAAGAAAAACTATAGGCTACCGTATACTGGGATCTGTAACAGAATTGGCATTGTAAAAGCTTCTAGTCCTTTGTACAGAGTGAAAGAAATAAAGTTGGAATATGTACGTGGCTTAGCTGTGTGCGTGAGTAAGGGTAATGAATTTATTGGGTCATGGGTTACCCATAGGTATGGGTTAACTCAGACCTCTTCATGTAGTCTTTTAACAATAAGTTTTCGTACACCAAATATGATTTTTTTAATACAATTTCACCAATTTATCCAATGAAATTAAATCTAATTTGACATGAATTATACAATTTCACCAATTCTCTTTTGAAAGCACAAAATCCAAATTAAGTTGATTCCCTGTCCTATTGGCTGAAGGAGGATGGGTACTGCTGCCAATAAGAATTGGATCAGGGCCGTGGGTTTTGGGTTTTGTGGGCTCCCATTTATTAGTCTCTCTCATTAGCCATTAGATAATTAAAGTTTCAATCTTAGAATTACCAAAAGACTAAACTAAAAGGAAAAAACTTCATGTAATGCTTCTCAAAACCAGGCACCCTTCTCTTGTTGCTCGAGTTAATTCGTTTGTCCTCTTACGGTCAGAATAACCGAGCTTTTAGCCTTTTTTTCTCGCGTGGTTGCTTAGCTCATGAGTCATGAGGCCCAATGAATAAGAGGCAATAAGATAGATAAGTTCTTCTAATCAGCAAACCTTTTCTAAGTTCAGGATCATATGTGCATACAGTACACGGTAGAAAAAGGGTAGTCGTATAGCAAAGCCAAGAAAATTTAATGTCGTCACGTGCTTTAGGGACCTACAAACAGCTCACAGAATACAAAAATAGTGGTCAATGTTTCCCTTCTCGTCTCCTTGTTTTAGACTTGCCAATAATACATCAGAACAGTTATGGTGTTTGATGTTGATAGATCCAAAATGAATCCTAGCTTGGTGGAAACATATGAGGTATAGGATAAGCTAGTCAGACAACTCGCTTGATAAGAATCCGTTCCTAATAAAATATATGTATTATTCATAAATAAGCAACTTAGTCCACACCTGAATTATGTGTATGCAAATGTAGAAGCTGAAGGGATGGTGTTGAAGAACGTAAAGAAAAAAAGATAAAATAAAGAGTTGTAACAAAAAGGAAAAGTTTCCATATTTTGACCTAATTGTTTGGTGTATTGGGTATGCTTGAAAAGGATAGATAAAGGACATTTCGTTGGTTGGGGATTTAAGTCTATCCACACCCCCGTCACTGAATTGTCATTTTGTTGGCTGGGGGGTTCAACTTTCCCCGTCTTTCTATTCACCCGCGTCACCTCCAAAATTTTAGATATTGAGAGCCTGCAAAGGAACGGTATTCACTTGCCTGGCTTTATTCAGTTCGGATTACCTGCTTCATTACATCTGTTTTCTTTCTTGGAGCCCACAAAAGAAATTCTTTAAAACCTCGCCTGACATTGTTGCGTGCAGTGCCCAAAAGCTGCTTTATCATATGCCAGCTATGGATTGGTTGACTTCGTTAGGCAATGAATTCTTGACCTTTTCAAAATAGATAAAGATTATTGTGTTCCAGTACAAGGGGCACGAAGGCGTAAAAATGCCACAACTGCAGGAAAAAGTTCATTTTCATTCCCAAACTTATTTTTCTACATCTGGGATTATGGTACACAAACTCAACCCTTTTCTAAGATCTAAGCCTCTTACAATGTCATATATAAATATGTACATAAACTTGGAAGTAATCTGACAGTAACCCAAAAACGTCTGCATAGAATTACATAAACAAAAGGGAGAGAGAGGGTTAAATATTTCAATGGCTATGTCTGCCAAAAATAGTATCTGGGATCTCCTGTGCTCCACTGCAAGTTGACTTGATAATTGCTACTGACCTTGTGCATCCAACATTCACTCTCGAGTCGACTGAACTGGTGAACCGAAATAACACCAAACTGTTTGCACCACCAAAATCGAATCACAACTTTGTTAACTACTCAAGCACGAGCTCTCATGGAATTGGAGAGACCTAGACAATGCTGCAGGATTAGCTTGCAAGACTGATGAAGTTTCAGATGTGTGATTCTTTTCATCACCTTTCGACCGAGAGGCCTTAAAAATCCCTTGACCACTAATGGCGTCTGCCTTGTCATTCTTAATCCCAAGTGTTGTCCATATTGAGCTTTTCGCAGCTTCTTCTGGGTCATCAATCCTCAATGTTTTTGGGATCCAGAGGAATCGTTCACCATTATTTTCCTTTCCTGGCTCATCTTCTCCAGATTTGCTTGATTTGAGCACGTTCTCATCTCTTGAATGTTTCCCCAAAGTTGGAGAGTTAGGGCCAGTGCTTTGGCCAGTTGTCTTTGGTGAAGATGGATGAGGAAGCCAAGGAATGCTCCAAGCACTTGGTACTGTACAACCCCAATAAGAAGCAGCAGGATAGAATGGCATGGGAAATCCTGGAGGGAAAAAAGTAGGTGAGGACATGGGGGAATTCCACTGAGCTGCAGTCCATGGGTAAGGCCAGGGAGCGCCAGGGTAACAAGATACCTGAGTTGGAAACCCTTGACAGTTCCCTAGCATTGACTCCTGTGACCCACTTTTATCTGCCTCATCCCGTGAATATGATGTGCTGACTGAAGCTATATTAGAATTATCATCCCCATTCTCTCTACCTCCATAAGAACCCGGAATCCTTAACGATTCTGGTTTATGGAACCCATTTCTTGGGCAGTTCCGCATTGTTTTATCAGCAAGATTCAATGAAGAAGCCATTGATTCATGGAGAGGCGTGTCTGAGCCAAAGGTAAGGACTGTACCATTGGTTTTCAGCATAGGGTGGTGAATTCCATTTGGAGCATCCGATCGGAGATTCTGTAGAGTTTCAGTGACAGTTATGTTACGGTAATGGGATGCTGAGTTCTTATTTTTACGACGACCAGCACCTACAGGCACATTTCTCATGGTTCCTCCAGCTGTCCAATATCTCTGGCAATTCTTGCAGAAATGCCGAGGTTGGTTCACATTGTAATTGTTGTAGTAGCAGAATTTTGTATCCATACTATTGCAGCGGGGGCATGGGAGAATCTTGTCCGGTTTCTTTGGGGTTTTATCTTGAGAATTACTTGTCTCGCTCTGTTCTTCCTCAGCGTTTTCTGATTTCAACGGAGTTATTTCCTTCTCAATAGTAGGTGTTTTTGGGTTTACATTTATCCCTGAAGCTCCATCTAGATTGGATGACTCTTCCAGAGTCTCACGTGGGACTCCATCTTCTTGCTTACACTGGTTTGCATTTTCAACTACTGCATCCTGAATGAATCATGGTGTCAATTGCATTCTCAACTGCTTGCATGATATATACATCATAGATAAACCAATGGCAGGCAAAAAAATTAAGTATTTTTAACCATGTGAGGCCACGCATTGAAACAGTTAAATGAACAACAAGAAGCAAGGAAACAACAAGGTTCGCCATCTATTCTTCCAACAATATGGCTCATTTCAAGTGATTCCTCCACCTTTATTTTAGAACCAGCAAGCTACATCTCATTTTGCTCTCTTAAAGACTTATGCACTAGCAAGCAAAAAACTAGACCTATGCTTGACATGTGAAGTTTAAAATCTTCTAGTGTAAAGAAGGAATGTCGAGATTCAAAAGTTTCAGATCCATAATAGTACATATTACATATATGTGTTATCACCATTGCACCTGTATGCTTAGCTCATAAAGAAACTTATTCCCTACGAAAAACCTCTCTACAATCACATTTTTCAAACCAAAAAAAAAAAAAACTTCTGTTCAACCACGCAGACCAGAGGAAGTCATAGACTAAGCACAATAATTGAAAATAATCCCTTCATCTCTGAAAGCAAGATGATCAGAGCACTCACAAAGAGAACTCAGGGAGCAATTAAGAGGGGAGCGGCGTCAAATACTTCGAACAAATTCAACATTACACCAAAATCCAAATTTCAACAAAAAAATATTTGGAGAACACTAAGCCCGGGCTATAAACGGGCGAACATAGGAAGATGATTATCTGAAAGCCACACTGTCAAAATAGCAGCCAAAACGAAATAATAGATTCCCAAGACAAAAGATCAGGTAGAGCCCCCAATAAGATCCAACAACATCCAAGCATTCCAAGTTCCAGCCCGGTAGGAAACATATCAAATATGATATAATATGGAAATTCCAATATGTTAATAGTGAGACTTCGGAAGGACTCAAACTTTACATGAAAACCAAAGATAGAACCATTCCTATGACTCTAGATTGCTTACTATAGTTTAAACTGTCAATCACGAACTACCCAAAACTCCCCCGCACAACTAAAACGGCAACCAACTCAACCTTTAAAGTTATCCCAAAACTACGCCCGACCCATTATTTCATTTCACCCTACTCGAAATAGGTAATCCTCAAAATTCCAAAACACTGAATCAAAAACCATGAAAACTATACCTTATCGCCAGTTTCTCTCTCCTTACCATCTTCTTTGTTGGAGCTTTCATCAGGAGAAGAGTCAGGACGAGATGGACGATCCTGATCTTGATTATCTCCATCCAACCCACCACCACAAGTGGAATCAGTAGCAGTGGTTGTTGTGGTGAGTCCCTGAGAAATTTCAGGCAACGGAATTGTCTTCCCGAATAGCTTTATAGCCGGGTCTTTCGGCTCCGACATTTCTGTTCACTCTGTTTATCTCTTTTTTCTCTCTCTGTATGTCTCTTCGCTCTTTATATCGAATTCAGTTATTGGGCATCGCAGACATTAAACATATAAGAATAAACAAAAAGACTTCAACATTAATTAGAAAAGAAACGATAAAGTTGTAGAGAGAGAGAGGGGGGGGCGTCTCTCTCGAGAGAAAGGGTTGATAAATTAGATTCGGAGTAACACGGTGCATGACAAATAAGGGATTGCATTAACCTTATATTTGCTAATTTAATAATAAAATCAATTATTTAATATTAATTATTAATATATAAAATAATTTACGAGGGTATAATTTAAAAAAATTATAAAGATATAAATATTATATTTCTTAGTATTTTATCGAATATTCTTATAAGAATTTATATTTAAATATTTAATTTTTCAAAAATCAAGTTTATAATTTTAATAAAAAACATAATAATAATAATAATAATAATAATAATAATACAACTTAAATTCTCTATTAATATAAATGATGCAACGAGCTATATTAATTTGATGTGATTCTTTATGTTAAAAACTTAATATTATGGTATTTTTAAATATATACTAATATTATAAAATTAAATAAAGATTAAAAAGATTACTTAACACTTTTATTATATTCTCCTGAACTTCACAATATAATTGTGCGAGTAAAAAAATTAACTTTAAAAATATACAAAGTAAAAATAGACAATAAAATAGAGGGTAATACTATCATAAGTAACTCTAAAAATTCCTAAACTTTTAGAAATTAACTAATTAGATCAACAAATAGCTTATTAAGCGAAAAGTAAACTCTTTTACAATGAAATAAAAAACAGCTGATGGCTTGTTTTGTCAAGCACAACACCTGCTTTACGTGTTGTGCTTTTCGGATCTGTGGGTGGGGAATGCCACGTCAGAAGAGAGAGAGAGTGATTCTCAGCCACAAGCTGCCTTTGTGGCCTTGAAGGAAAGATTTTTCCTTCTTTTCTTTTGATTCGCTTCAGCGTCTTTCCTACTCGGCAGCCATTTTTCCCTTTCGTTCAACGACTTTGATTGAATCCCTCCCTCGCCAATTCTTTGATATTTCTTTCTTTTTCTGTTCTTTAACATGTGGTTGAAATTTGAGATTGCCCATACGCTCCACTTGGTGTGCGGATCTCTTCCTATCCTATCTGTAAAGTTTCTCTCCTCTTTTGTTCATAAATTTAGAGACAAATCATACCTTATTTCTCACACTATTCATTTTATTTTATCTATTTAAAAAATCTTTTAATATTTTTAAAATTGAATTTATATCATAAATTTGATTAACTACTTTCTAATTAATTACATTTCTTATACTTAAATTTGAACTTTACTCCAATAATTCATTTTATTTTATTTCTCAAACTTAGATGTTGTGAACTTATATTATAAATTTGATTAAATAAATCTTCTTTTCATAATAATTAATTATATATTCATATATTTCATTAAATATCATAAAATCCACGTCAACTGTTGCCACGTGGTACTAGACCCCAAATGACTCCTTAACAGCTTATAAGTTCACTGCCTTCCGTGCCACGTCAGAGTAACAGTCATTTATTTTATCCCCTAAAAAGGCCCCACTGCCAAAAGTAAAGTGCAAAAAGTACTAGTGCCTATCTAAACTTCCCACGTGCCCTGAGGGCATCACACCTGTGCTGTGAACCACCCACTTGAGACTTTCACATGTGAATCTACTTGTAGTGGCTCAGCTATTTCCTTATCAGGTGGAGGTTCGCTTCGCAGCCGACACTTGTCCTCTTAAAGAAGTTGGTGTCTATCGTTTTCTCTAAAGTTCGTGGGAGATTTTGATTCGTTGTGCCTAATAGGATGAGATAAAATATTAGGCAAGGATCGAAAATGGATAAAAAAAATAGGTGCTTGGATTTTGTTTGGGACCAGATATTTTATTTCAGTTAATCCATTTTAACTCTATTTTATTTAATTTTATTTACATATTTAATAAATTTATCTATTAAATATGTGTATTAGGTTTTGTTATTCTTATTTTATTGTTTATTTACAGTTCTTAAGCCTTTTGTGCGTGGGTCTTACGTCGTGGGGCACTATTTCTTTTATTTTCATTTCTTCTCCGTGATTTTAATTAATTAAGTTGATTGCTCATTCTTTATCAAGTTAAGCTACCCAATTTTTTTTAATTTGTTTGATATAATTTTTTTATAAAGGGAAAGAGAATAAACCGGTTACAAAACAAGTATAGAGAAACATATCCTCAACATATCCTCTAAAAGGATACGTTGACACCCTAAAGGTGTACAATCAAAATAAGTGACACCGATGTCAGGTAAGGCAACTTGGATGGCGAGTCAGTATGCGTATCTGTTACTCTCTTGGTACACGCGGCGATGAACGACAAACCAGTTCTGAGTGAACAATTCTAGGATACCCATGACTATTGGGTTAAGCATCTAGAAGCGGGCGTCCAAAGACGAGAGGAGCTTGTACACCGCAATCGAGTTCACTTCCAGCTCAATTCGGCGGAAGCCCAACCGCCACTCGAGCAAGAGACCGGTGTAGACTCCCTAGAGTTCTGCTGATAACACCGGGCACCATCCTATGTCCTGAGTGAATCCTCAAAGTCAGTTGCCGGCACTGTCACGGATGAGGCTACCTGCTGAAGTTGAAGACTGTGCACGATTGCATGCTCCATCAGTATTCAGTATAACCCACCCTAACGGCGGTCTACTCCAGCCGATAAGTTTTACCCCTTGGTAGCCTTTTGAATCTGATATGTAAAAAACAAAATGGGCAAAAGACCTTGTACGGAGCGTCGGAGCCCCAACCTTTTTGTAGAGCTTCTATATCGCGGACTAATGAGCCCTGTATTAACGCAGCAAACCTGGGACTATTGAAACTGTCGAGTTATATTTTATATTTAGTTAAAGATACTAAAATAAAATTTATATATAATAAAGCATATTATATTTCAACTCTATTATGAATTTTTCTTAAATATAAATTCTCTTTATTTCTTTTTCTTTTCGTTGTTTCCACCATTTTCTTGCTTTAAAACCAAGCATGTAATGATAATTGGATTTATTACCAACGATCAACTCAATGACAATTATTCCATTATAAATTAAATCAAAACTGAATGTGTACGGTAACATGGTTTAAACAATTTTTTCCTTTATAAAAAAGGTTTTTGGTAAAGATTCTTTTGTTGGGAGAGCACTTCTCTTCTCCCACTTGAAGGCCTTTGTATCATGGGGAAAAAAGTCCCACCCCCTGGAGCTCAGTTGAGGCTATCACTTCATCTCTGGTACTGGTAGCCCCTGTCTGACGAAGAAGAAGAGTTTCCTGATGCTTTGCCCATTATGAAGTTGAATGATCTTGGTGAACTAACTAAAGCTAAGAACTCCTTGTTGTATAGTTGGAAACCTATTAGGAAGTTGTTTGCCATAGGATTATACCAGCAATTAATGGGGGAATGAGGAGAATAATCAACTGCCAGGAATTGAAGAAACTGCACATATTTTAACCTCCGATGGACCTATGGTGATGACGACACAAGAGCAAGCTTTGTACATCAATGGCACTCGAGAACAATTTATAGAAAAGGGTTCTGGATTTTTAGCTCACAGTCTACATGCCAAAAAAGCCCACTAGCCTGGTGATGAGACAAACATTTCACATAATAAGACTAATGAAAACCTACCTAGAAGTCAGATCTAGGAAGTGGAGCAATCAAAAGCCTCTTGTGGATCCTCAAATTTTCTATGCCAGCAACTCTGACTCAATCTTGTGCTACTTTATTCTAGCCATTTATTTATGTGAGAGTTGCCTAATTCTGTGCCACTCTATCCTAGTACTAGAATAGAGTGGCATAAAATTGGACCAGAGTTGCTGGGGCAGAAGATCACATCCCTTTATAGATAGGAGTTCATTGCTTTTCCTCCTATCAAAAAAGAAAAACAACTAAAAAGGAGAGGAAGACAAAGCTAGTTAATAGATTTGGCCGGAAGCGACAGTATTCAGTCAAGGCAAGAATTTTATTTATAAGAATTTTTCAGCTTGGCGTGAAGCCCATTCATAACTATATTAAAAATATTTTTATTTTATTTTTAAATAAAATTATATTTTTAATAATAAAGTATTAAGATTTTTCAATTCCAAAACAACCGTAATTTAGTTAAATAACTTAATAAAACTTAATTAATTAACCTAATTAAGTCTTACTTATATAAGTGTTAAGAGTATTTGCTTTATGTGGCAAATCATGTCAGTAATGTTAACGCAATATTAACATCATGATAAAATTGAAAAATATTAAAAACTTGAGTATTTAATTGTCATATTTTAAAGTTCGGATTATAATTGCGAAATTGAGTAAAGTTTGAGATTTTTTGTAATTAACCAACAAAAATGATTGGTGCATTTCAAATTTCAAATTTTTCTTAAAATGTTGAATTTTCAAATTAATTAGCAATGTGGAAAGTAGCTGCCTATTGAATTTGTTTATTTATATTAACAATTATAATTTTAACCATAGTGGTAATGAATATCAATCTTTAATATTAATGGATTTTTAATTTTGTATTTACTTTTAGGAATTGACCTTATCAATTTATTGTTAGTATTTTTCTAAATATTGGACAACAATTAATTGTATTTTTTTGTTTTTAATAAATTCACGATTAAGTGAATTGAATTCAATTCCGTTAAGATAATAAGGTGGCCCGATAAAAAATATGAATTAATAGGCTGAAATCTGACGAAGACAATAGACCTTAATCAATATCGACTAACCCTGTATTGGGTCTGTGATAAAAAAAACCCGATATAAAAGTTATATATATAAAGTTAAGGTTTTTTATAGCTACTTAAGCAAATCGTGAACATTCAAAAACCCGATATAAAAGTTATATATATAAAGTTAAGGTTTTTTATAGCTACTTAAGCAAATCGTGAACATTCAAATGTTTTAATCCGTCAAGAGATTTATGTGTTAAGAAAGTTGCGGAAAGATGTTAACGACATCTCAGTGATTGCTTTTCATAAAGGTCGTCATGAAAATACGTTCGTTTGAACTTCAAAAAGCTCGGTTGAAATTATGGAAGCGAAATAAGGTATTTTTCATGTTTTCGCTGTTCATTTTCATTCACATTCGATCCTGGGAGCATAATTGAGACTCTTGTTAAGTACTACATTTATAAAAATTGAAAAAGACTTTAAAATTGAGTAATTATTGTACAAGCATTAATAATCTCTACAATCATCCTTTATAAATTATACAACTATAGTTAAAATTTGATAAATTCAAAGTTTTTGTTATATACTAACCTTTTATAATTATGAATTAGGTTAATGGGAAAAAGTAATAGTTGCCATAAATTAATTTAAGATAATATTTTTTCTACGAAATTTTATATAAAATTATTATTTCAATCATATCATAAATTAAGAATTAACTAAAATTAGATAATTAATTATCATATATTTCAATATTACGAATCTATTTGTCTTTTTCAATTTTTAATTTAGACTGATCAGGACTCTAATGTTTAGTGTAGTATAGAAAATTTGATATTAAATTCTCAAATTACAAAACGAAATTATTGTTGAAGAGTTTTTTTGTTTATAATTTTTAAATAAATTAATTAAATTAATGCAATTAGAATACCTTTTTATTAGTTTAATATGCAATCAAAATACATTTCTATTAGTTTAACGTACCCTACTCATAATATTAAATTCATATTCAGTTTAACCAATTAATTGATAAAACATGACAGAATTTTATTTGATTAAATATACGTTTATTGAATTATAAATATTCTTAAGATATAATAAATTAATAGGCATTCTATTATCATAATATTATTACATGACTGAATTTGGGTATGCACTACTTTTGATATGTATGTCCTGAACTTAGGTGATTAATTGTACGTAATACATATCATGATCGAGGAGGAACGAGTCTATCCCTTCCTTCACGTTCATTATAATTTATTTATACAAATATTTAATTATCATTTAATGATTATTAATTGATACTAAATAAAAAATTATAATATAAACCAACTCAGCTCCCAAGAAAGCGCAAAACTAGTGTAGTTATGAATGTTAAACCATACATTATTACAAATAATGGTACATTACGTGACAGTTTAAGCACATAATAACATCCGCGTCAAATTTACCAAATGAAATCACCTGTTCCATAATTGCTGTGCCAATGTTGTTCCATTGCATCTAATCCATATATTTTTGTGGGTCCCATATAATTATATGGACCAGGTGCAATGGAACAGCACTGGCACAGCAATTGTGGAACAAGTGATCTGTTCCCCAAATTTACTGCAAAAATCAGCCGCTTTAATTTCTAACAGTTTCAGGATAACAAAAAAAATAAATTTGTTTATATTGAAAGTCTTCATTTGGAAAATCTTGCCACGCAGAAAGTCAACTTGATCATTTAAATGACTTCTAGGAAATTAATATGAATGTAAGTCTCGTGTTGCAGCTATATATAGATCTGGGGTATCTCCCAATTATGTATAAAATCTTGCATATGACCCAAAAAGTCTCTCTTGCAAAACTTTCTGCTTCAAGATTATGGAAATCAAGGTCATTTCAAAGGAAATCATTAAACCATCTTCGCCAACACCTCCTCACCTCGGAAAATTTACACTCTCCATTTTTGATCAGTTTGTTCCATTAGTTTATAGTCCACTTCTGTTCTTTTACTCATGCAGGAACGACTATCTCAAAACTGAGGATAAATTAGCCAAGTTAAAAGACTCTCTTTCAAAAACATTAACTCGCTTTTATCCTCTAGCAGGAAGGATCAAGGATCAAAGAACTGTCGATTGCAACGACGAGGGAGTTCTGTACGTGGAAGCTCAAGTCAACCATGAAATGTACAACTTTTTAGAAGCTCCAAATAGGAGGACGCTGACCCATCTTGTCATTCCATATCAGCCAATTTGTGAAGGACCGCCAGAATTAGTACCCCAGTTGACGATTCAAGTCAGCTTATTTGCATGTGGTGGCATGGCAATAGGGCTTTGTGTTCTTCATAAAATCATTGACGCATACACTGTCACCTCTTTTGTTAAATCATGGGCTGCGCTTGCTAGAGGTACATGTGACCATGTAGACAAAGAAGAGTTAGTCTATGATCGTAACTTGGTGCCCTCACTTTTTCCTCCAAATGAGCGCCTGGTGTATGATGCTCAAGCATCGTTTTGGTGCTCAACTTCGATGCCTGATGCTGAGGACCCGAGAAGGTTTGTGTTTGATGCAACTGCGATATCTTCCCTGAAAGCCAAAGCTAGAAGTGAACAAGTACCTAACCCAACTAGAACCGAAGCGGTGATTAGTTTTGTCTGGAAATCTGCACTGAAGGCCTCCAGCTTGTTATACAGCTCCCAGAAGCAGTCGGTAGTGTTCAGCGCAATCAATCTGAGGTCTAGACTGAGCCCACCATTGCCTGATCGCTCCATAGGGAACGTGGCCTTAAGAGGAGTTGCACATTACCCAACAACAACAACTGCAGAAATGGAACTGCAACACTTGGTGGGCTTACTGAGACAGTCCGTTGCAAAAGTGGACTCCGATTATATTAATAAGTTGAAAGGTGAAAAGGGGCATGAAGAATTTCGCAAGAGGAGGGAAGAGTTAGCCAAGATCTATTCTGAAATACCACCAAACTTCATGTTTGAGACATCAAGTGCACTGAATATGGGGTTTTATGAAGGGAATTTCGGGTGGGGAAAGCCTATATGGTTCAGTGAAGTGTCGCTGTGTGAGAACATGAACAAGAATACCATTCTTCTGGTTGAAGCACCCAATGCTGATGATGTAGAAGTTTGGATTACACTGAATAAGCATCAGATGGCGATGGTAGAAAAAGATCTGGAGTTCCTTTCTTATGCTACCCCAAACCCGCCAATAATTAGCAACAAGGATCCTAAAATCTAAGTTCAGAGATTACATTCTACAACTTAATATTACGATGACCATAAACAAATGTAATTGCATTGCAATTATCTAATGTATTGCTAGAGTAATGCTACCTTGTCGTGATATTTATGTGTACACCTTCAGTATGGTTGTGTTCGTTTCTGGGTTTGGTACATATAAGTAAACAATCAGAATCCATGGCCTTTACATCCTGTCTTTTTCGAGATGTATACTTTCAAATATCCATGGACTACTTATTTCAGGCTTAATTGCACAAATAGGACTGTGGAGAAGAGAACACTTTCATCAAGAATATCTTAAATGATATTATAAATATTTACAGAAAATAGAAATCGTCATTATATGATTTTAATTATAATATCATAAAAAGAAAAAGGAAAATGGACGTGGTCACAATTTCTTTCTTGACTTTCTATCAGGCGGAGCTTGATAATGGGCTTAAACTGAGGAAAGGGGAAATTGCACGACTATGTAGCTAACAGAATATAATTTCTTATTCGGGAAATACAAGCTTTGACCTTCTATATTCAAAGCTATAAGGTCATTTTCAAGGTCAAACAAATTGTAGTTTAATCAAATCCCACACATCATATCTAAGGTCAGTAAGAATTTAAAATACGGTGACGTACAGTGACGAGCCCCATGACGTTTCTTTTTTTCCTCTTTTTTCATTTTGCGATTTTCAATTCAATGAGTTATGATTTTATCTCAATAATTTAATCTTAATGACCAGATGTTGTTATATACATTGTTAATGAAATAATCATAGCATCGTAATCGAACGTGTTTGCATGCATATCTTCTACTATAATGCAACTTAGCTAGAAAACTGGGGTCTACGGACGTAAGAACTTCATGTTGCCTCTGCGAGTCGTTTAAGGAGGAACGAGATACTTTCTTTCTCTTAATCAATTCCCACGTCTCATCTGAGATAAAATAAAATAGAACAGAAGATTTGTTCCTAGTTAAGCCGGATTCTGCTGAGGTGGAACGTCATTGTTTTGATCCATGGTCTGTGAGATACCTGCAAAACAGATAACGGCGGGCCGGGAATTGTTTCTCGGGAGGCCCCTCCGACGCTCAAGTTAGCCTTTTTGAGAGGAAATTGGTCGCAGAAAACAGAGAGAAAGCTATGGTTGTATTATCGTACCTGTATCATGGTAGAATAGTATCTTACATATGTGATAGACGCTAGGTTTAGATATTTACATAGATCTTTGTGTTTGCATAGGAGACTAATTCCTGTAAATGGGCCGTGGATGTGCGGATTGAACGTCCTGAGCCTGGGCCTAGCACAGCCAATCCAACCAGTTCCTATTTAAGAATGCAATTTTTCTATTGTCAAATTAATCTACTCTTGTGGATGCTGGCTCAAGAGAGTTAAATAATAAATACCTGTAGTTAGTATAAGCATGTGGTTGCTTTTTTTATATATATAGTTTTCGTGAATTGTTATACTGTTTGCTAACCAAAAAAATATAACATAACAGAAAAACTAATAAAATATATAAAGAATAAATTTTAATGCATATCCACAATATTTATAGTTAATTCATCACTATAAAAGTCAAACATAACTTGTGAACTCATAGTATTAGAATCACAAAAGTCTATTAGACTACAAAAGCAAAAGTCCAATTCCAATTTGCACAAGCTCAATTAAGCCCCCCTAATACCACTGCAACAAAGTAGACATTTAGCTAAGTTTTTTTTGCGACGTTCAAAAATCGTTATCATATTGTCACAATTTAACAAATCGTCATTAAAACTAAGTCTTTAGAGGCTAACTAAAAAAGCGTCACAAAAGGAACTCATTTAAACCATATCCATACTTCAAACATTCACAATTTTCACTTCCTACATCCAAAGATGGCATATTATACATCATTAAAAAGCTAAGACATTCCTCTACAACTTTCAATAAGGCTACATGAACTTATTTAAACTATAACAGTCCAGAATTGGCCTCAAAGTATAGTATCCACAAAATCTACACTTAGAGACATTTTCCAGCACAATGCACATTAATGTCTAACAGCCAACAGATCATAACTTTCAACCTCAATATCGAAAAATGTCATACTTAATAGCGATAGAAAGCTAACAAGAAAAGTTACAACTTTCATGAAGACCAATTTAGCAAAATCATCCCAAATCAACCCAGAAAAATTCTCAAAGTTTCAAATCACATAATTCTCGGCTACTGTTCATCCCTGCATATTTTGCCACTTTCAAGTTAAAATTTAGAACTCTTCAAGCCACAATTAAGCACCACTTCCTTCATAAGAAATGTAACTAAACACCTCAAGTTTAATTCAAGCTAAAAATCATCTCAATTGATCAACCATATCAAAAGTTATGGCAAAAACAATGAAACGTATACAAATCCAAATTTCCAGGTTTTCAACCTAACTTAAATCCTATCACTTCCATACCAATTCTACACCAATAAACATCCAATTTAGTCAATGAATCACCCACACTTTAATCAAGACCTCCACTTGAACAATTATCCACAAAAATGGCAGCAACCTACACTCACTCATCCATCCTTTCCTACACTCATCTAACATCATTAAATTCACTCCAAACCATCTCAAATTTACATATAACACATGCTACATCATTCATCATTCATCAACAATCAAACAAAAACTTCATACCCATCCATCCTAAACACAATTCCCATGCAATTAAGTTCACATAACATCACAATAATGCATTTAACTAACAATTCATGACATAAAACACAATTCTTACCTATTTAAGCTTCAAATCTTCCAATCTTCCAAACTTGTCACAAACTTCCTAACTTCCCCTCCCATATACGATCATCATCTTCTCAAGGGGGTGAGGTTTATGTTAGGCTCTTTAGGTGAGCTAAAGGAAGAGAAAGCAAGGTGAAAGGAGGGGAAAAAGATGAGCAAACTTTCAAACAAACCAAAGAAGAGAAGAAGCTACGAAGATGGAGAGAAAAAACCAAAAAAAATCGCCAAAACCCTTTTAACAAAGAAGCATCGTAAATGACTCCAAAAGAGGGGGTTTTAACTTAAAAGAGGACTAACATGGTGGCATGTTAGGCAAGTGACAAGTGTCACTCACCACATGTCACATGCTTAGGCCCTCTTTTATTTCCTTTCCAATAACAATTCAATTTCTACTCCAATATTTTTCCAAACTTCCAATGGCTCCAATTAATAAATCCTAAAATCATGTATCTAATTTTTCATGCCATTGGACATTAATTTCTACTACCGGTACATAATTATTCTGCCACTTGGCATTTTTTCTAGTCCAAAAAAGCACCCCAAAATTGCACAAAAATTTCACTAAAATTCACTAACAATTTTAAAACCTTAATGACCCTCTCCAATCAATTTTCCAAACACAAAAATCACATTTTTCATAATAATCACATTTATGATCAAATATACCGGGA
>JANIPN010000008.1:16309913-16322819 GCA_027478595.1 Erythroxylum anguifugum | reverse complement strand
TCTCTCTCCGCCTCAACATTCCGCTTCTTCTTCCTATGATAAACCAGTAATGGTTTCGGGCCATGGCTAACAAAATCACTCAAGAAAAGAATAAGGAAAAGAGACTAAACAGGTGAAAAATGTATGACCAAGTGCAAACTTAGGGTCTGGCTTGAGAAAAAAGACACAAAAGGAGAAATATCTAGTCCACAACCACAACCACAACCAGAAGAATACATCTAACCATTGACCCACAACCAGTCAAAAGATGCAATATACGAACCTGATACATTTCCTTCAGTTTCAGTGATATTGTGTTGAATCCTGTCATAAACTCATCTAATCTGCAAAAAAAAAAAAAGCAATAAATCAGAATCGCGCTCTAGAAGGACACGATGAAGACCTAAAACATGGACATAAACAAGAATAGATATGCCTGCCTTTTCTTTCTCCATTCATCATATTGCTTTTTCATATCGTCACGTTGTTGAGTGATCATGTTCAACTCCCCTACTCGATCATTGTATAAAGAAACTTTTTTCCGGTATCTATCAAAGATATATAAGATAATATCAACGTACAATTAAAAGTATGCATAGTTTCAGATCAAGTTAAACAAGATTATTCGTACTCTGAAATCGAATCTAGATTTGGGTTCATCTCCTTTAATTGTGTTTCTAGGAGAGCTACCATTTCAAGGGCCCTTTTGAGGTCACAAGCATCGGTTAAAGTCCCGTCTGCAAGCGTTGCTTGAAGCTTTTCGGGGTCAACTAGATCTTTCTGAATTCTGCCATAAACAAGCATACATTTAAATGTTCTTTCAAAATGCTCTGTCCACAATAACGCCTATTCTGGATCCTAGAAATGGAATTAGAATTACAACTTTAACAGAATTTGTAACTAATGAAAATTTGAGTTGTTTAGAGATAAAAGTATTCTACGTCTAGTTTGGCAACTGAAACTGGGTGTATGACTGTCCAATTTCCATGCAATAGAGTATGGAATATAAACTTCAACTTCAACGACAGATAAGCCACGGAATTAAAGTCGACGATCTGAATCAAGTTCTGACGCTCATAGCTCAGAGTTAATAGTTATTTTGCCACAAACTCAACTTACTGTTCCATATGATGGGTAAGAGCAGTTTGCAAATCATCGAGCTTTTTCTTGTAACCTTTCCCCTTCAATTCCAACTCTTTGTAGCTTTTTTTCATGTCTTGTAATTTATAATCAGTATCAACCTTCAAAACAAGATTCAATTCTCATATTACACGAGCTAAAAAAAAACATACGCACTACAAGATAAGGGAAGGAGAAAACAAAGAACCAAAAGGTATAATAATAAGATAATCCAGGATACAGTACCTCTGATGCGCGCAATTCATCCACGACCCTCTTAACATTTTCATAATCCGACTTTGCTTTATCCAGCACCTCCTTGTGTTGATCAATCAACTGCATTAGAGACAACGGACACTGTAAGAGTTTACCAAACCGATTCCCACCAGTGAACCATGTGGTCAAAGGTAATCGAAAACGTAGAAAAAGCAGACCTCCTGTGTTTTTTTGTAGTTCTCTTGGACTGTGAATGCCTTTTCTTCTATTTCTTTGAAGATCCCTCTCATTTTATCCTTCTGCTCAGTTAATCGTTCCTTTTCCTTCTTTGAGTCTTCGATCCCTTTAGTTAACTTTTTTATCATTTTCTGCCCGGTCTCTGTTTGAACTTTGTGACGATTGATCTCCGAGCTATTTTTGTCAATATCCTATACAGTGAAGAGCAGCATGGATTAAGGCGGACACTGCAAGACAATAGCTTGACAGTTTAAAGTGAAGTCATTACTTACTGACTGAATCTTGTTGACCTTTAACTTCTGAACCTTCAGCCTTTCACCACCTGCATTTTCTATTTTATTCTGAAGCTCCGAAGCCTAAAAGCAGAAGTCAATGTAGTAAGCAACCAAAGAGAATCATCAAGGCAAAGGGATTTGTTCTCCAGTAGGAAAAATTGAAATCAACTATACATGGAAAAGAATATTCACGGCAATCTAAAGGAAATAAGAACACTGACCACAACTGGTCCTCCACCATAAACCATTTTATTATTTGGAGCCTAGAAAAATTGGTTAGGGACATATACGGAGAAACTCAATATAATTACTTAACAAACCTTTTCCTTCAACCTTGCAGACCCTTGAATAAGTCTATCTATCTCTTTTTCTTCGGTACAAATAATTTTCTTGAGCTCCTCCAACCTATCAAGCTCATCCTTCTTTGGTCTCGATGCAGCCTCCAAGGAACCAAGTTGCTTTTCAAGATAACTATGTTCTGAGTTCATACTGTCAATCTGGTTGCCAGGAAAAATTCACAGAATGACTTTCCTTGTTACTCACAATGACAAAAGGAACCTTGGATAAAACATGACAACAAATACCTCTTTCTGACTTCTAGCCAATTCCATTTCCAGGTTTTCAATTGCTTTTTCTGATGTCCGATAACACTTCACTGCATTAATCATTCTTTCACGGATGGCATTTAGTTTGTCAACAATGGCAGAAAGCTCTTTCTCAGAATTTAAAACAGCTTCTCCGGTTACACTTGCAGGTCGAACAGACGTTCCCATCTTACCACCACGAGGCTTGGTGCCACCACCACTCATTGTGCCAGATTTCTCAAATAGTGCACCATCAAGTGTCACCACACGTCGGAACTCTGTGTTTCCACCATATGCAATTCGAGTTGCCTGTACATTCATAGGACCCGCAATCAATCTTTTTCCCTCTATGAAAGACCTCAAACAGCTGTTAGAAATATAAATCATATAGCACATGAATGTGGTATATCTTCAAAGATGTCATCAGGGTAAAAAATATATAATCAAATGAACACTAGGGTGGGCAAGGAATGTCGAATTCCAAACTTCATCATACATCATCTTGTCAGAAATCCAAGGTCAGATTTTGTTCCAGTGCATTGCTGAATATAGCAAGATATTGCGGCATAAAGAGTTAACAAGCGTTTTAATTCAGAAAGAGTGGGCAGCTGTACTTCAACTTTCTCAGCAACATCATTCCTGTTCCTTTCTAGATCCTGACAACAAGTGCTTTTCACCTAGAATCTTGCCAGTGAAACACAGGTAACCAAGGATTCAATTCAGGAAACTATAGATGCACAACTTGGAGGACCAAGGAGAACTATATCAGTTCAAGAATCTATTCCACAAGTTTTCAGCATAGAAATAATTAAAACAAATGCAAGGTCATTTTTGTTTCCACCATTAAAGCTAAAGAGCAAAGGTATGCAACAATAATAAAATGAGAATCAACCTGCTCAAGGTCCTTTGCTACTATGGTGTTGGTCAAAGCTGCATAGAAAGCAAGCTTCATTCTTTCATCTTGGACCCTGACTAGATCAAAGAGACGTGGAACTCCCTCTGGAGTTCTTATGTTCTCCTTCAGCTTTGGCAAAAGGTCAACCTGTTTCTCCTGCATTAGTAAAAGAAAAATGCAATGCTGGAATCAAGGTCTCCTAAACACAAATAACAGTAGTCATTTCACAAGAATGTTTGGCATCCAAGCTCAAGCATCTCATCGCAAAAGAAAAACTTCATGATGCCAAAGCATATAAACTTTATCAAATACAAAGCTCAAAATCATGTTTTTTGAGAACTTAAGAACTTAAATCAGAACACCTTTAATATATACAATTGCCAGGGTTGGCTCAAGTGTGACAAAAACTCGGTAAATAAGTAGAAGATGCCATAATCGGATCATGAAAAACTTGCAACTTGAATTGGATCGCTAATCCGAGTTCTCTTCTTACTATCATCAACAATTCATTCAACTATTTAGCATCTAACTCATCAATCAGGCATATTTTCAGGTTTTAAGTCAATTTGAAGTGTAGTAATGAGACATCGTTGATACCAATATCATGAAAGTTGCAACTCCAAGTTTATCCCTTCTGAGTAGCTCAACGCATGCTTGGGCTGCAGCAGTTGTTTCCACTACAATGTAATCAAGTCCAGGACAAGCTGTTGAAATCGCAACATCATATTTTGCTGCAATGACAATCAATTCAACAACAAAATGTGATCAGACAACAGAAGATTGTATCACTTAACTTGTTAATAAGAAGAATGACATGAACATGAGCTTATCAAATACAGCAAGGATGTTATAAATGAACGTAAAAATCTACGAATACCATCTAAGCAGCAAGCACTGCCTTCAACATATAAAACACAACTTTGAATTTATTGTCCTTCAACAATAGAAAAATATCAAAGTGGATCACAACACAAAAGAATCCAAACATGTAATTCACTATGATCAAAACAGAAAAAGAAGCTTGCTTGTCACATTTT
The DNA here is from genome assembly GCA_027478595.1 of Erythroxylum anguifugum. Taxonomy (NCBI): domain Eukaryota; kingdom Viridiplantae; phylum Streptophyta; class Magnoliopsida; order Malpighiales; family Erythroxylaceae; genus Erythroxylum; species Erythroxylum anguifugum. The sequence continues at coordinate 16,318,477 of JANIPN010000008.1, read as the reverse complement.
GAATTCATAAGCAAACTCACCATCAATAGCACCCAAATCCCCCATACGACCATAGATTCCCTCAATTTCATTAGATTCCTTGGCCCGAAGAATTGCTTTCAAAACTGATCCTTGACTTCTTTCAGAATCAACAACTTGTTTAAGTTCTGCAACCTTCTGTTGTGCAGCTTGTTCAAGAGGCATCAGGGCTTCTTGCTCTTTGAAGCAGTCCTGTAAAAGATTGTTAACATAAGATAGCACCAAGGCAGTAGAAAAGATAAAAGCATGGTTTCGGTAATCATCATAACAGGACATACTTGCTCCACTTTATGTGCTTCTGTTGCTTCAGACTTGTGCTTTACAATGTCACTTTGTATTTTGGCAATGGATGCTGTTTTTGTTTCAATTCTTCCCAATATACTGTCCATCTGCTTGCGGGCATTGTCAAAAGCTGCATAGCCAGCTTCATGCTGTAACAGTGAAAAAATATTCAACTAGTGTATAACACCCTTCGTTAAAGAAATTAAAAAGTTTTCCGAGTTCCTAGTTTTGTCTCAAGGTATCTTATAACTTCGAACTTTGAAATCCGTAGAGTAGTACAGAGACACCTATATGGATCATACCAGGACAGTAGCAAAATTAGAAGACAAATACGTTTTAAACAATGAGGATAGACAACAGGCACTAGAACATTTGTTATCCATATTATCATCTCATAAAGAGTTAATATAACATGAGAACCCCACCTTCTCAGTCAAAAGCTTACTCTCTGTGCTAGCAACTTCAAGTTGACCCCTGTGATCAATCGATTGTTTTTCCCATGGTTCAAGTTCAGCACGAACTGTGACAAGCTCAGAGCGATATCTTTCAGTTTCAACTGTTTAAAAGACAAATTATCAGGGATAAATTAGTAGAAAAGGCACAGGAGAAAATGACTGCTGATAATGGAACGGGAATCAATTATAAGTAACTTAAATTGATCCTTTTAACTTGCAGAGCAATTATTTGTTGAAATGTTGAATATGACTGTCTAGATTAAACAGAAAAATATATTTAAAAAGAAAAGAAGACCAACAAAAAACTAAGGTTCACAAGTTTAATTCAAAAGCCACCCTTTCACTCCAGAAGATGAGCCTTTATTAATCTTATTCTCCAAATAAGTTAGAATCATACAAGTTCACATGGCCAATTCCTTTGGGTAATAGTTAACCTTCCAATAACTTGTGTGCTAAAATTGCACCTAAAAGGAATCAACTTTTGTTAGTGAAATGAAAACAATTAAACCTTTTGAATTCTCCACAATATCCTCTAGCAATTTCTCCTCATCCACCAACATCTGTTGCAGCCTTGAAATATTTTCCTCAAGTTTCGGAAGCATGATAGTGGAGTCCTCACAATCCTTCTGTAAGTTTTCAATCTTAGATGAGTCCTGCCAAAAACAGAGAGAAGTGAATCGACAGCACAGAAACAGGTTATTCACATTTTTGCTTACCTTCTCAAGCTTTTCCTCGAGCTTCTTGATCTTTTGCTTCATGTGCTTCAGATCCTCCCGGTATTTAACATCCTGTCTTTCAAATTCCTTAAAATCTTCCTTACAATTTCGAAGGTCATTGTCAAGTTCCTGAATTCAAGAGTTGCAATTGAATTCCGAGAATTTAATAAGAACAAATGAAAAGATCCATGATGGATAATATACGATATGAATTCAACCATCATTGTAAAATATTATGCATCCAAACCTCCTGTTTCTTCATATATTTGTTGTGCACTATCTCTAGATCCTTCAATGTTTTATGACTGTTTTCAATCTTCTCTCTGAAGAAAATGAAAAAATGTTCAGCATATGCAATTTCTGACAATAAAGAACGTACAGTGAAGAGTCACAAAAATAACCTTTCAGCCTTCAAACTTTCTTCTAAGCTAGATACATTTTCTTGAATTTTACTCATTTTTGCTCCAGTATCTTCACAAGCCAATTTAGTAGCTTTCTCTTGCCATTTCAGGTGTGATAACTCTTTCAGCATGTAAGCCTCTGCCTCATTCTTGACATCCTATTCAATGAAATAAACCAAAATGCTTTGCAAACATTTTTAAAGATCAGCAACAAAGTGCAACAAACTAGACAGCACAAAAACCTCTAAGCTATCTCTTTCCTTCTCGGCTAACTTAACCATCTGCACCACCCCAGATCGTTTCTCATTCAGGGACTCCAGCCTACGGAAGAAAGTATCGTATAGAGTGAGATCTGACTTTAATCTAAATCAGATTCATAATGCAAATAGTCCTCAGCAAAATAGCAATGTCTGAAAGAATGGAGACAGCAGTGGTCACAGAGCACATAAATCCATAAGATTCCACCGAGTATTTCTTAGTGAGGTGAATGCTAACACATGATAGCACCATTACCAGCTTATTTGCATTGAAACCTAAACCAGAATCACATAACATTTTTATGATACATCATCCTTGGACAAGTAATAGATCCTATTGAAGAAGTGTGTCGTTATGATCCTAATTACCAAAATTCTAAACTTTTATATTAGGTTTTGAAGGATAGAAAACATATATAAGCACCGATTTTACCCCTGGATTTTGCACTCGAACAGATAATAAATAGAGATGTAACAGATTGCAGCAAGGATGTCAACACAGAAACAAGAGCAATTCAGCTTGTTTATGAAATTAGAAAACAAAGTCCTCACTCCTTAAATGACTCGTCAATTTTCTCAACATATTTGTTAGTCCCAATTATATCCTCCAGATATTCAAGAAACCCTTCATCATGGGGTCCTTGAGCCTTTGGCTTCATCAAAGAAATCTGCTCAACTTCACCCTAAAACAAAAGAAAGAAATGAAGCCATTAAAACAACATAATGTCATTCAAATTGAACCACTGAGCTACAATAACAAACCTGAAGAATCAGAAAGCGGTTATTGTCCAGATCAACTCCTTTCCCTTTGAGCATCTTGGTGACCTCAGTGAAATTACTAGCACGGTTATTGATGTAGTACTTGGAAGAATTATCCCGAAAGGCAACCCTGGCGATTACAAAATCTGTTCCTGGAACAGCTTCATAGGTTCCATCATCCTAAAAGGTTTTGGAGCTTTAGTATTGAGTATTTCCCTTATTTTCAAACTCCTTCTCATTGTAAACATAACAGCATAAAATGTGAAAGCATGCATCTTTTTCCTCCTAATAAATAAACCCAGCTGTAAACAAAGGGAGTAAAGCCCTTTAGGTTAAAGTAAGAAAAACAAATTTCACATCCAAAAGAGTTACCAGGTCAATGATTTCCTGAAAATGAACAGAAACACCAGCACTATCAAGATTCTGGTGATTGGTAGAATTGTGAATAAGCTCCGAAACTTTGTTAAGTCTCATCTGCAAATTCAAATGGGTGCATGATAAGTAATAGACTAGAAAAACTAAAACTAAAATAGAAAATCCCAACATTTCACCCTGCCTGTAATGACCAAAAGAGCACATTATCCTAATAATCGAAAAACCTGCTTCGCTCGTTTTCCAAATACGAACAGCATAGCGTCTATTACATTGCTCTTTCCACTTCCGTTTGGCCCAACAACAGCAGAAAAACTCTGATACCAAAGCAGAAACGAAACAGATTAGAGAAAGAGAGAAGGAGAATACATTCTTTTAATTATCAACTTCAGGAACAGTTCATGTTTGTAAATGAGAAACAAAAGAGAAAAGAAGGAAGAAATTTCCAGAATTTAAGAATTTTCAACAGGGATAAAGCACAGTTGCTTGGACCCCGAAATCGGCCTCGAGATTCAAAATTTCAAAACGCCAGCACATTCAATCAGACACCAACAAATTGGACAAAGTTTCGAAGTCAAACCTTGTGAAAAGGACCAACGCGCTGTTCACCGGCGTATGACTTGAAGTTCCGCATCACCATTTCCTTGATGGCAAGCCTAGGGGCGGCTACTCCAGATCCGGCAGGGCGGGCCGTGTCCGACTCGCTGGCCATGAACTCGTCCCCCATTGCCCAAGTCAAGTCAGCTCCTTGTCCTTGTGCTTTACTTGTAGCAGATAGATTGCAGTTGAAGAAGACTGATGCGCTTTTCTCTCTTTCGCTATTTGAAAATATGGAGAATTTTTGAGGACTGATGTGTCATTGGGGAAAAAGGAAAATTTGGAAATGGTTTTGGCGGGAAAAAATAGTTTGGTTGGGCTATTACTAAATGGACTATATTCAACTTGCTATGGCCCTTTGGATGCGTCTTTCTTCTTGACTGTGTGGTGAAGTAAATTGATTCATAAACATACCTTTTTATCTTTTTACTGTTAAATTAAATTTATTACGTCGTTAAAATGTATCTGCTAAAATATATAATAAAGGCATTCTATTTATTAAATTTGTGGACAGCGACTGTTATTTTAAGATTAAATCATACATCATTGTGTTTTTGGATTATCTGATGTCCACATGTTTATGTGGAAACGAGGGAAGTGAAGTTTGAGTGAATGGACGGTCTGCCATGCGCATGCCAACATAAATAGAGAAGAAGTTCCAATGTAACATAATTATCAAGGGATTACTTAGCAGGAACAATAATATATATTACCTAAGACATTTTAATCCAATAGAATCTAATTTGTATAGAAAAAGAAGTAATCGGTCAACTAATTTCGTCCAAAGTCCAACCTAGCAAAGCTCATGATAAGGTGTACAGCTCATCACAAGCATGGCAACTGTTATGCCATCACCTTGTATACCTAGCTCGACAATTAATTCGTCTTAGCTAAAAATGAAGTACGTATAAATAATCTGCAGAACTTGGGCTCTGTTTACTCTCGGCTTTCTCTTTTCTGTTTTACTTTAAACGTCAATTATGATGTTTCACTTTTATGCTTAATTACTTTATTATTTTTATGTGAAATTTAGCGTAAATGAACTACCAATCCACCTTGAGTGATCAATGGTCTGCACTCTGAAATCCAGCGTCAGCTTTACCATTTTAAAGATTATGAATATCTTAAAACTAAATAACTTAACTCCACTAATTTACGTCCGCGGCAATACAAGAGATAGAACATATCGTCGTATTAGCATACTATTTCTCTTTACACATTATCTGAAATGATTGCTTCGAAGTTTGGAATTGAATGACACGTACAGCATATTCCAGTTCGTCCATAGGAAATGTGTATCGTTTGCGCAATCTATTGGCAGGTACTCGTATAGCGAATTACTACGAGTAATGCGGAAATTGAGCAAAACTATCCTTGTTCACTACTTTGGTGCAATCAACTAGTCTGCGCTCAACCCAGTGGGTTGGCGTAGGTAGTACATGCCTTCGTCGCTTAACTAAGTGGTTGGAGATTCGAATCCTACCCTTGGGAATGCAGCAAGCTCCTGGGCCAGCTGTAGCCCTCTCATGTTGGAAATGTTCCCGCAGCGAAGGGATTAGTCACTGATTCCGTTGGTGGATATCCTGGGTGCACCAAAAAAACTAGCCTGCGCTCAAACATTCCTCTCGTCGTCTTCTTCGCAAATTCTGTCGACAAAAAATTGGTATTGCTAAATTACGTGAAAGTGTAAACACCACCAAAACTTTCCAAATCTATTTGAATAATAGGAGTAAATAAATATCAGCAATAATTCGTTAACAATGACAGCAAATCAAACACCAATAAAGACACCGCAATTTTTAATGTGAAAAATCCTTTAAATCAAGGGTAAAAATTACGAAACCTCCGGTCTGAAAAATAGCTTCACTAAATTAAAATGTGTACAAATATCCTCTTTTCAAAGACACAAACTCAACATCAACAAGAGGAATAAGCAACTATACAAGATAACGTTGTTAGGAACATAAAGGGAGAGAAATCACCAAAATGCGTCAATATTCCGAGGCTCCGATCTGAAAATCCAATGCTTCAAACAAAAGACTGGCCTATCAGAATGTAGATGATTGTCTCAAAAACACACTCCTAAATTTTCAACTCGATCCAATGGTAAATGAGTGCGGATCGAGAAGAAAGGTGAAGTTGGTCATGTATTATTCTTCTATTGGTCCATATGTTACTAATCTTAGGCTCCACATGTCACTCATTTAAGCCTCCATGTGTCACTACTTATAAGGCTACACATGTCACCAATTATAGGGCTATATATGTCACCATTTGTAAAGTTACATATGTCACCATTCTAAACTCCACATGCTACAAGTCTAAAGTGCCATTTGTCACAAATATAAAGAGCCACTTATCACAAATATAAAGTGTCACTTGTCTCCAATCTTACCATTTAAGAATTCTACTAAGTCAATTTATACATTGACTCCTCAAACTTTCAATTTTTAACAATTAACTCCAAATCACTAACTTAAATCCATCAATTTCTAGTTTAATTCTAATTCACCAAAATCATATACAAGCATCCCGGAATATGTCAATTAAGTGCACATAAAATACTTGTCACTTATTTCTCATATTTATAAATAATAATCTATGTATGTGTATGCGAATCTTATGCATTTACGTAGAATAACAACTTTCGTATCCTAATGCACCAAATTAATCATCTAGTGATGTAACTTATTTTATTTAATGCAATATGCATGAGATTAATCTTCTAAACCTTCTAACCCTCAACAATTTAGGAGATAAGATATTACATTTACAACCCGCGATATAGTTTTATACCAATCCTATATGGCTTTCACCAATGTGGATAAAAAAATCCTTACATTTCATGGCATTTGAAATCCCATAGAGTACTGGTTTATGCCATAATGTCAATTAGTTGTGTATTTGTGATATAAATAAAATGCATTCCTTATCTTATGTATATTTATTTTATTAACTAATTTATAAGAAAAAGTTCATATGATATTGATTGGGTTATTGAAGCCCTCGAACTCTTAAACTTCTTGTAGTAGTCATGGAACCCGGTCAAATCCCAAGAGAATTAAACTTTAGCTTCTTAATTTCAATTAATAAAATAAAGTGGGGATTGATTAATTAACCAATTAACTGAAATTAACAAGGAATCAAAATAAATCAACTGAATATAAAAAAGAGAAATTCATGAGCACTTAACTTTGATTTAAGGAAAAGATATCATCTAATTATAATATTGATCATTAGTTTAAAAAGAATAATTGTCACAATTCAAGAAGTTAGACCAAAACATATTAAGATAGCCGTAATAAGTCTCAATTTTTTCTAAATTAGTTGGTTCAAATCCAGCATCAAAACTAAAACTTACCATCAGTTGACTGTGTATGATAACATTCCATATTAATTAAATGATAGCAATAAACTGATTGAAAAATACTAAACCCTAATTTAAACAATTGAGATAGATGCAACTATTCAACTTAGTTTTCATGTTTATCATAAGTTAAATATGCAAATCCATAAATAACCTACTTACTACTTATACCAATCCTTCATGACAGTTATGGATTATTGAGTTCATAGATGGTAATAGAATGATCAACATTAAATTAATTGTCGTATTAATCAATATTAATAGTTCGTGAAATATAAGAACTCAAAAGAAGAAATATTTGCATTAAAAATATGAATAAAAGTTTAAAGCCAACAAGGTTACAACTAGAGTTTTGAATCCCCTTGAATTAGAATAAAATGAGTTTGCCACACATGGCTTAAGTTTCAACACTAAAGATAGAAGAAAGATAAAAGATTGAGAGAAAATTACTAAAGAAACAATTAATTAAAGTGAAGAGAGGTAAAAGATGCTCTTTATATTGTTTTCTTACTCTAAACCTAGTCTAATCATATCTTACAAAGATTCTTATTTAAAACAAATCCAAACGCCTACATAATAGGGATGGAAAGAAGTTTCCTAGTCAAACTCCAACTCTTCAAGTGAATCTGACATTAGGTGTGATTTAGCCTTACCCACTGCAGTAATCTGTCCACTTTTTCCAAAATATGTTATTTTCACCAATAAAGGTCCAATTTGATGCAATCTCCACTTTTCATCCCTAAAACAAAACAAACATTAATTTTTTCTATTTAAGCATCAAAATAGATCCAAAGCTAAAGAGATAATTCCAATTAATATATCAAAATAACATCTTATCAAATATATATATACATATATACATACACACATATATACATACATACATATGTACATATATATATATATATACATACATATATATATTATGATAAGATCATTAGTAAAAAGATTAGCATACACTGTATTTCTTCCTTATAAAGAAAGTAGACGATCCCATAAACTAAAGTATGGGGATAATTAAACAAACACCTAATTATTTATTAGAGTACAAGTTTACTTAACTAAACCAACATAAGAATTTCGTATGGACATTACATGTATATTTATAGAAATCTTCAATGTGATGATTGTATAAATGATCATTTGAATTGAGATCTCTAAATTATTTCACATATGGATTGTTATGTTTTGATATTACTTAGAACTCATGCTAGTCATATTGGGCCCCGAAACTTTCTTTGAAGCTGAGACTATTAAATGAGTAGTTGTTCGTGATTATTCAGGTACAAAGAAAAGAGAATTTATGAAATTGAAATTTAAATGGAAAAATATGGTTTAGA
>JANIPN010000008.1:16278997-16302656 GCA_027478595.1 Erythroxylum anguifugum | reverse complement strand
GACTTTTACATCATAGAACATGCTTTCCATGTTATTAAACTGTAAATAAATATCCCAGATCTAATATCTATATCATAAAATAGAACATGAAATATTCATTGATGTAGTAAAGAGGTGAGCCACTCTCATTTACAGGAATCCTCCTATTCCTAGTGGAGTGACTGAAGAGTACAGTCGGAGACAAGACAATAAGCACCACATCTTTTTAAGGACCCAGAAAAACATGGTCAGTGCTAGTTCAATACAATACTACGGCAGTGATACAATACAAAACAAAACATTAATAATATAATGACAAAAGGGCAAGACTTGGGGAAGGCAAATTAGAAAAGTAGAACCGTTGTGGTGTTCAAGGGCATTTGGGTCCACCTTCCTTGGTCTTCCAGTTGTTGTAGCAGGGGCACGCACCTTTATTCCCGTAATACCCAGGCGGAACACACAGGCACTTGCTGCAACACTTCTGGCAAAAGAACATGCATGGCTTGTGGTACTGGGTCCTGCTGCATCTCCTAGTGCATTGCGAGGGGCATTCTGGTCATTCAAACAAACATCATCATTTCTGATTTTTTGTCTCATGCAGTTAAAAAGCAAGTAAACACATGAACGAAAGATCCCTCCCATCTTCAATAGCCATTTTTTTTAGTTTAACAGGATATATGTGCATTTGTTGTTATCATGTGGAATTTTCTTCCTGGGAGTTTACTTACGGTAGCTCTTGAGGCTTCCAGGTCCGTAGAGGTTCTGAAATCACAAATCATTAAAGAACAGCATCGTCAATAGAGAGCAAAAACCAAAATTCTCAAATATAAGCATCTACATTGTGGTCTGCTAAATATGAAAGAGAGGTAGCGAGGTCTTACTTTGTTGTTATAGAGGTGACCTCCACCCCCATTGGCTGCCATTCCCTAAATCAGAAAGAACAGAAATTGTTAAGAGGATCCACAAGTTTTTCCCTTTAACCTTGCTTTTCGTCTCAAATAATGAAGTAGAGAGAAAGATATAATCTTTACCAAGGTTTGAAGCATGGAAATGGCAACGAGAGCCAAGAGAAATACTGCAGCAAACTTAGCCATGGCCTGCGCTACGACACCTCTGACTAACCCCTCCTCAACTCAAAGAAGCGGAAGCGGAAGCGGAAGAAAGGACAGGCGGGAGGATTGGTAAAGTGGCTTTGTAATGTGGGCTTTTATAGACAAGAGCTATTTCTTGTGAAGAGATTGGGCCTCCCACATGGGTCCCAACCAACTTGTTCTCTGTTTGACGACATGAAATGACATCTCAGTAAAAATATTTTGTCTGGTACATCTTCCAAAATCCAAATTGGTCAAAGAAAGCTTTCCAAAACTTGCATTAAATTGGGCAGGGCTCAGTCCTCAAGTTACTGATTATCCCTGAAATGGGAAATGACCCGTATTTGCTGTTGTTTCGATGGGTCAAGTAATTTTTTATGGAATACGTCCACTTATCATGTGCTGTTACATTATTATTTAATAAATATAAATTATTTAGTTACAGAAAAAGAAATTTATATTCTCAAGTAGTAGATTTAAAGAAATTAGTAATGGGGAATGAAAGGACGGTGCAATGCAAATAAAGATGGTGAAGGTACGGTTAGTTTAAGTAGTTGTGGATAGTAGGACGGGACCCACGTTGATGGAAAAGTCAAATGTATATTTTGAGTAGAAAGCTGTTGGTGCTTCTGCATGTGCACCCACTGAGCACGGCACGTGAACCAAAGCTGCGCCATTTTGGCAAAAGTGCGCACAGTGCGCTCTTAACATACACTGGTTTCTGAGTCCTATCTGAGTGACGTTCGTGGTCGTAGCCGTACAGAAAAGAAAAACCTTAAAACTTGGATTTTAAGTGCTTTTTAATTTTTCAATTTCTTTTTCTCAAATTAATTTTAAAATTTTACATTATTTTGACTTCAATTCACATTGACCTAACGTTTTTCATCATATTCAAATGAATTCTGGGTTCAATTGGCAATCATATAAAATTTCGAGATTAATATGAAATATAAAAATAAAGAGATCAAAATAATTATGTAATATCAAATTTTGAAAAACAATTTAGTCTAAAAATAAGTAAATAATCAAACAAGTTCCAACGAATGTGTAATCTAAAGTATTAAAACATTGGGATAAAGTAAGACAATGGGATAAGTGACCAAAAGGTAGTGATCAAAATAGTAAGGCACATGTTAAATAGTGATCAAAAGGTAGTGATCAATAGTGACTAAGTTCAGGCCACATGTTCGAGACATCCTTGTTCTGTTGTGATCAAAATAGTAATGAGCACGACCGAATTATTAATGAAGCCTTGCATTTTTGTTGCAGGGTATTTTGAAGAAAAGAAGGCATAAATTGGTTCAGTTTTGACCGTCATTCCCATCGAGAAATGCAAATTCTATTTGGATCTGGAAGGGGAAGAAGATGAAAGTAGCTCCCAATTTCTTAGATTCTTTCAACTGTAAATCCCTCTTCTTAGTTCGTAGTTACATTACACAGGATCCTTTTTTAAAATTCATTGTTTGGATCACAACACCCAACCGAGTTAGTTAGTTGTTATAGATGCAACAAAGAATAGGACATACGCTCATGGATCACTTGGCCGTGAAATTCAGGGCATTGTGTAGTTTAGTCCTGGTTAGTTGTGGTGACGGTAGATAGACATGACATGTGCAAAGGCATAATACCTCACATGCCCAGCCCACCAGTTTCTTACTTAGTCATGAGATGGGCAACACACAACATCGACTTCACCAATGCCATGCCATTTGCATCCACACCAGAGACCAACATTAAACAAATATACCTCCTGTGGATCTCTCCGTACATCAATCATTCAATTGCATTAAAGTCTAATGCATGTTGATAACTTGGAATTTCGTATCTTAATAGTAACGTTTCATAGAATTTACTAATGTATACTAAAGTGGAGTCATTTAGCATGGAGATGCTTTAATTCGGAGGGAAGCTCCACGTGTCAAACGGAATAATTCCTATAAATATTTAGGTTTGAATATTTTTATAGGTCCCCGCTTAATTTGGCAACTAATCCAAAAATACTTAATGTTGCATGAAGCTATCATCTCCAGACATAAAAATGATGCGATAGATTAAATATTCATAAATGAAGGACTTGGAGAGTTAATCACGTTCTTGCATGTGTAGGCACATGGAAGTGTGCTTATTTCTGGGAAGATCATGATCACTCATGCCCCCAGAGATATCTCTGCTCGTCTAATAATCTTTTGCCTCAACTTGCTTCTTGGTCGCTCTCTTTTCGGTTTCTCAGTTGGAAAATTACCACTTTTTGGTAAGAAAATCAAAAAGGATCGGTAGAATATGTTTTTGTTTTCAATGAGTAAGAGTAAGGTTTAGAAACGGAACGGAATACAGACAAAGAGATGATCATGGTGCTTTCCAACACCATCTATATTGCAAGATATGACCATAATGTCAAGTAATCGCAAATAGTGTGATAGTAGGCCTTCTCTGAATAGGAGTTAGGCCTCACATGCTAAGGTCTACCATCTCATGAACCGGCTTATAATATATTGGAATCTGTTTGTGGATCGGCCCAGATCCAAGGGCCATCAAATCTGAATTAGATGCCACTTTTAAAATCCAAAACAGTGTCACCCATGATTTAAAAGGCTTACCTTCTGCTCTTGGGACCATCCATTTTCAAGCCCCAGTCGTAGAACAAGAGATCCAAAGCAACACTTTTAGCTAAGTTAAGGCCACATGTTCGAGACATCCTTGTTCTGTTGTGAGAAATAAACCCAATACTTCCATTGAAAAGCCTACTTCAATTGTATTGGAGACACTCTCAAAGCGGGACTTGAGGTGGATAATTGCCAAAATTCTTATTCAACATTTGAGAAACTAATTTATACTAATATCGAAAAATTAATAACTCGTAAATTATGTAATTCCAAGAAATTATTTTTCGAAATTAGTACTGACACCTTTTAATTTCTTTTGATGCAATTTATATATCCTATGTCCAACTGACTGGGATAGAAGTGATTGCTACAAATTGCAGCTGCCAATTCACATTAATTCTTCGTATCAATGTCTCTGTCTGTTCGGTCGATAGTGATGTGCAAGGGAGAGAAGGACTTCATCCAAGCTTAAAAGAGCGGCAATACTTGCTAGAAAGATAAGGACCAAGCAAATGCTGTAATTGTGCATTCTTGAGACGATTGTGACCCCTGAATTCGGAGTAAATTGAATGTAATAATCATCCCTCTTTACCTGGCCAAAAGGCAAATCAAATCAATTACTATTAAAAATAAATAAAATCCCGATTTAGCAAAAATTACCTCAAATTTAGAATAAACATTTGATTTTGATTTTTATCTTGTTTTCAGTGCTTGCCTTGCCTCGTCATATGTATTAACTCATCAAATTTCATGTCATAATTCCTACAGAACTCTTATAGTAGAGCGACTAGCTAGCTAGCTGGCAAATCACCCTTCTCAAATTGAAGAAGGAAGTCAATAACAACAAATGTGGAATAGTAGGTAGAAAAGCTTTAATGTATTTCCCTTCACTGTAACGAGCAAATATGGCCGTGTACTCTCAGGGAGATAGAAGATTACTGCTGAAGTTTTTCTTTCTCTTCTTAAGCATCTCTTTCCACTAAACAGCTGAACTTTAAGAGTCAATGACATCAGTATTTATGTGGTACGAAGAGAGAGGGAGGTCCTGACATTAATGGTCCAAAAATCCATCTCGTAAGCTTTTGTTTTGTCAGGGATCAACGAAGAAAAGTAATTTTCTTATAAGTTACTTTTCTTTTTCTGTACGTCCTTTCAAGGTCTGTGTATACGTTTACATTATCTGCTACTGCTATTATTATCTTCTAAACCATATAATTTCCACGTGCACAGAGAGGCCTACAACAGTCAATAATTTGGTGGTTAAGACACAACAAAACGATCAAACACAATGAGCTAAGTTGTGGAAAGATATCTGGTACCTAGCTGTAGCTGTGGGTGTATTGACATTTCATTTTCTTATTATCAACTTAAAAGAGCTATCACCATTTTAGTAGTGATAAGTTTTTGTTTAAAGTTTTCACAGTCAGTTGTGTAACCCCCCATAAGAAGCATGTGGGGTAGGAGGCAGATGTTAAGTTGCTGTTCTTCCACAAAACCTCATAATTTTCGGTCTCACTTGAAGAAATTTAAGTTCCTGTACAATCATGGAGGAGCATTAGGTAGATTTGTCAGAAGAGCAATTATTGCTTTGCATTCTCTTATTTCTTGGGTTGCTTTTGTTTATTATTATCATTTTGTTGTGAAACTTGCCTTCATGGTTCATGTTCATGCTCCAACCCCAATCTCATCAACAGAGAACCTTCGTATGTATATCCCGCCAATTACGCACTTCCAAGTCCCACCTACTCACTGTAGCTGTTATTCGCTAAATTCACAGAATTCTCACATCTGTATGGTTTCATTTCAAGAGAAGGGTTTCTACGGCCCTGGAACAACTTTGTCAATATTATAATGACAACTAAAGGTACAAATAATTATTTAATACTGTTTTGTTTCACTTATTTTCATCATTTTTAAATAAAAACAAAACTTATTTAATTATTAATAACAATATAATTAAATATTAAATAAATAAAAACAAATTAATGTTATCAATTAATTAAATAATTATTTTTCTTTTAATTTCTCATACAATATCTATTAATAAGAAATTTATTATAATATATTAAAATGAACAATTATATGTAGATAGTTTGTAAACTAATATTTATTCATTTTAATATTTAAAATTAATGATGTTATTTAGAACTAAATATTTAATATATTATTTCATAAGTAACTATAAATTGGAACTCTGTAATTGCAATCAAACTTAAGTTAATTTCAAAACTAATTACTATTGATTTTGATTATATATAATAAATAATAATTTAATTAAAATAATCTAACTTAACTCTCATTAACCTAATTACTATGAAATCTCAATTTAATTTCTTCATTCTAGGTGATATAAAATAAACAAAATCTTAATCTCTAAAATTTCATACATAAACCATAATCAAGTGGCCTTTAGAAAATGTTGGTCACCATATCCAATTTATGTGACTTCTCTATCTCACGTGACTACTCATTGTTTTTTTAGTCTTTATCCTTGGTATAATTCTTCTATACGAACTATATTTACCGTTTTTCTCATAAGTAGACATTTTTTCACAACCTCTCTTTGTAAAACCTCAACCTTTCTTTAGCGAGTTCTCTTCTCTTAATCACGTGACTTCTTTTTTTCTCGAGGAGTCCTCCTTTGATGTTGTGTATTATCTCTAACTTTTCGCTTCATATTGGTGACCATCCTTAACTTTAATTCTTCTTTTGCCATTTTTGGGATCGGTTGTAACTAAGATAATGAAAGTTCTCCTCAGACATCAAATCTCCTTGGTTTGTTTACTAGGTTTGTTTAAATGGAGAAAAAATTGAATTTTTTGTTGTGACATGACTAATAACAAAAATTTGCATCTTATGAATGGTCTATATGTTAGTTGATAACCTATATATCCCGGTTCTTTTCTCAAGTTAATCTCTGCTAAGCAGGGTTGTTCATATCGTTTTATAGATTCTGGGTAAAGTAAAAAAAGGTCTTTATGAGGGTTAAGAGTGTATCCTATTTTGCCTCATTTTGTTTTCTATAAGAATAAAAAATGAGCCTTCTTTTGCCTCATTTTGCTCTTGGTGAAGACTAAAAGTAGATCATATTTTGTCTCATTTTATTCTTACGAGGATCAAAAGTAGGTCCTATTTTATTCTTCATAAGAGTGGGCCTTTCTTGCCCTTGCCTAAGATCAGGCCTGCTGTTGAGCCTAGTCAATGTTTCTTCTTTTAAGTTTTTTTCCACTCTTTTACCATTTATTTCAATGAGTAATTTTATCTGGTTTTATATATGGGTTGAGGTTAAAAGTTTTAATGGATTAAATTTGATTAATATATTAAAATTGTGATAGTTGACAAATGTGTTTCTTTTGATCAATATAGGTTATGATTGTAAATAGATTTGAAGATATTGCTATGCTAAGTATGCAAAGCAATAATGTAAGTTCTATCCATGATATTCATTCATTTATTATTAAAGTCTATATTTATGATAGGTATTCATATGCTAAAAAGAAGTTTGGAGATGTTTATATTCAAGTTGTCCTTTTGAACTAACGAGTCTAAGGTTTAGTTGACAATTTAATGTCACTTCACAATAGTTACAAGTCGAAACAAATAAGAGGAGAGTATCATTGTCAAGAAGTACATAATAATCATAGGAACAATTTTCCTATTCCAATGCAAATAAAGGATGTGATGTGGGCCAAAATATGATTATGTGACTACTAACGTAATAACCTTTGGCATAACTTTTCTCACATACATTTTTAACATAACTTTTGGCTACATGTTGCCATATTTAAATTAATTTTTGTATATAAATTCTAATCCTATATAATTTGGTTTATATGTTATTAGGGTAAATTATAAAATAAATATTAAACTTTACTTAATTTTTCAATACTATTTTAAACTTTAAAAGGTGATGTTAAAATATTAGAACTTTCAACTTTTTACAAAATCAATTCGTTGTCAGATCTTTAGTTAATAGTGCTAATGCGACAAATCACATTAATAAACGTATTTTCCATATGGAACATATATTGCTTAAGTGTTACACGTTATAATTAATACAACAACAAAAAAAAAACAACTCACTGAAAATCTTGCTAATACCCGAAGTCTGGGGAGGTCTAGTAGTACTCAACATTACCCCTAACTGGTCAAAAAGAGGTTTTTAATAGATCTACATAAACACACGCACACACGCACGCACGCACGCACGCACGTGCACACACACACACACATTAAAAAATGAAGTAATAATAATTAAAAACAAAAAAAACAAATAAATAAAATAAAATAAAGTAAATAAAAATATAAAATAAGTAATACAATAAATAATACAATACATATAGAATAAAGTAAAAAAAAGTCATTATAAGAAAATATTTAGGCTAAATAAGAAAATGTTTACACTAAATAACTAAGAAGGAAGTATAATATATTAAATGTTTAGGCTAAATATAAGACATAAAATTTAAAAGAAAATGAATAAAAGACTTATAAAAAAGAGAAGGACTTCTTTATGTGAGATCTTTCGCTCGTGTCCTAATACGTCAAAGTTTTCTGTTGAGAGCCAATTATCAGTAAGTTCCAGTAGAGTTATATCATTTTTAATCACCTCTCTCTAGTTCTTCTTAGACCTTTCTTTTTTCTCATATAGTTTCTAAGTACAATTTTCTCGCATCTTTTTACTATAGCATCAGAGTATCTCCTCTTAACATATCCTAACCACCTAAGCCTTGTCTTTCTTGATTTTTCATTAATATTGTCACCTTTAATTAGTCTCTTATTATTACATTTATGATCTCATCATTTACAGTAAGATTACACATATAATGGAGCATCCTCATCCCCGCCACCATAAACTTATAACTATGCACTTGTTTGATGAGTCAATACTCCATCTCTTAGAGCATATCTGACCTAATCGCTAAATAATAAAATTTACCTTTGAACTTGAGTGGTATCTTCTTGTCACATAAAACTTTTGGTGCACTTCTCCATTTAAGTCACCTTAATTTGATACGGTGAACTATATATTTATTGATCTCTACATTGCTTTAGGTGATAGATATTAAATACTTAAAATACTTTTTCTTTGCTATAGCTTTTGAACCAACCTTTACTTCCACATTAGAAGTCACCCCTATGAGCCAAAAAGTTACACTACTTAGTGTTAGTCTTGCTCGATTGAAAGCCTTTCCACTATAACATATCCTTATAAAGTTCTAGTTGACATTGACACATTTCTTTCTCTCATCCATTAAAACAATGTTATCAACAAATAACATATACCAAGGCACATTCCTTTGAAAATTCTTGGTGAGCTCATCCGTCACAATTATAAATAAAAAGGGGCTTAAAGAGGAACTTGGTATGGCCAATAACGATAAAAAAATGCTTTGTATCTCTTGCTATTGTCCTTACTCTAGTCTTTACACCTTTATACATATCTTTAATAACCCGTATATGGCTAATAGGAATTCCCTTAGTTTCTAAACACCACCACATGATTTTCCTAGTTACCCTGTCATAAGTCTTCTATAAGCCAATAAAAATCATGTATAGGTCATGTTGTCTTTCCATGTAATATTTCATTAATCTTCTGAAGAGATGTAAAGTTTCTATCGTGGACTTTCATGATATGAAGCCAAATAGGTTCTTTGAGATAGGAGCATCTTTTCTTACTCTCTTCTCATTCACCTTCTCCTATAACTTCATAGTGTAACTAAATAGTTTGATGCCTCTATATTTTTTACAACATTAGATGTCCCTTTTATTCTTATATAGAGGAATTAGCATACTAACGCTCCACTCGTCTAACATTATGACAAACTTAAGGATCATATTAAAAAACTTGGCTAGCTAAGTTAGACTCTCTTTGCCTAGGATTTTTCAAACCTTTATGGGTATCTTATTAGGCCCTACTGTCTTTCTACTCTTTATCTCCCTCAAAGCTCTTTTAATTTCTTTCCTTATAATATGCCAACACCAAGTAAAGTTACAATACCTCTCAGACGTGCTAGGATCACTTAAGAGAAGTTTTCTTATGCACCTTCAGTAAATAGGCTATAAAAGTATCTTTACTATCTTCTCTTGATGTCATGTTTAGTCATAAGTACCCGCCTTGCTTCATCTTTTGTACAACAAACTTGATCTAAGTCTCTCGCTTTCTGTTTTCTAACTTTTGCCAACTTAAAAATGTCTTTTTCTCCATTTTTAGTTTCTAATCGTTGTTATAATTCCTCGTAAGCTTTGCTTTTAGCTTATGATATTATCTTCTTCACCTCTTTCTTTGTCAGTTTGTAACTTTCTTTATTAAGTTGTTACTCTCTCCCACATTTGGTTTACACATTGGAGTAATGTTTAAAAATTAAAAAATATTTATAATGCTAAACCCTAAAATTCCTAAGTTTATAGACCACCCGCCAATGATAAAAGTGATAAAAGCTCTACTATCGATTCCAAGTATTTTTCTTTCTGCTAAGGCCTTTTAAGGTTTAATATTTTAAGTATTTTTTTAGTTTGTAAACATTGAATTTGATGTGTAACACTTAGGCCAAGTGTGTTAACTTGGGGTTTGATGGTAGGTTATTTATATGAAAAATTATAAGTTAGAGCATTTTAATGCATTTTTTAAAGGTCTAAGTTAGTATTGAGTAAAGTCCATTTTTTTATAATTTACCCTATGATAATATTTTAAGTGTCATATGGTAAATGATGGGGAGTCTTTTTGCTCTTTTATTATTATTTATATATAAAACAAGTTTGATATAGTTGAATAGAAGTCAAGTTTTATCTTTTTTTTTTAAATAAGCTTTATCATTAACATAATCATAGACTATATAATTAAATTGCACAATCATGTACATTCAATAAAAGTCAAGTTTCATCTTTAACATTGCAATTTAACTCTATTTCTCCATAATATAGTAAAAAATAACAACCAATATAAGCATACCAAATCCTGTTACAATACTCATTAATTTAACTCTTTTTTTTCTCATTTACCAACATATTGATGTCTTACTTTATGAACTTCATTTACTCCTCATTCTTTCAACTGTTTTATTTAATATAAATTGTTATTTCCTTAACTTATGAATCATTTTAGCAATCCACATGGTAAATTTGTCATGTACCACGTGAAAAAAAATTACATCTCTAACTTGAAAAAAAATTCATAGTTCAAATATTAAACACAAAATTCTTTAAAATGAATTAAAATTAAAATTCACTAGATAATTGAAGCATCCATGAAATCTCCTTCTTACATTATAATCACTCCATAAAGTTCTTAATGAAGCCTTTAGCTGAAAATATTAAACCACATTTTAATCATTTGAAGTTAACGTTGTATTAGAAGATGATGAGGATTTTATAACTTTAGGAGCTGCAACTATAACTATCACACTAATAATACATATGTAAGTTTCATACACCTTCATAAAGACCAATATTGCATAAAAAGTCTAAACGTCCTAAAACTTCAAATAAAAGTTCATATTGGATCCAACACTAAACTAATTTGAAGCATTATAGCATTATAGAAAATGCTAAAAAAAACCTAAATGATGGAAAGTAATTTATGAAATCTTATCTCTAAGATGCCATTGAGCTTGAAGTATATTAAATTTAAATCACATGTTAGTAACTAATTGACTTGTCCTTTTAATTAGATGCATGCGTTAATGTAAAAGAACATCACTTACAAATTTTAAGAATTAGAGGGTGTAATTTCTTGGTTTTTCCTTTTTACCTTGAATGATATCATAGTTTAACATAAAAACCTTGATGGTGACACAGACACGTAACGCTGCAATAAGTCTTGCAGAAAAAAAATTATCATCACATATTGCACAAAAGGCAATTTTGAAATTAGGAGAGACACGCCTTACACAAAGTTGTTCTTCTCTATTCACGTCGTCATAAAAGAATGAATAATGGGCACAATATCTGCCAGCAAAACAAATTAAGGTACCCTTATAATTAATTCCCTTCTCCTTGACTCTCCCACCACCTAACCATATTATTGTGAGTAGGAAATTAAAATTATATCACAATTTTTTAATTCAAAAACAAGCTTTAGAGTCTAACCAACTTAGAGCCTCATTACTTACTATCAACTAATTTCATTTATTAAAACTTTTAGCTTCAAGCCATATATAAAAAATTAGATAAAATTGCTTAATTGAAATAAACGATGAAAGATGGAACGTTGACAAGGCTTAATAGAAGTCAATTTGGGAAATAATTTGTGATTTGCAAGTTATCAGTTAACCTGGCCACATACCATTCAAAAGATGGAAGACTCTATTACATATATATTAGTCACAAATCACAATAAAAAATTATGCTTCTTTTTCTCCAATTAAATAAACCTGGTGAGCAAGCCAGAGAGATCCAATTAATGCCTAAAATACTTACATCAGGAATTTTTCTGATTCAGATCACATGGAATGAATAAAAAACCAAATTCAGAGTTTTTTTTAATAATTAGCATTTTTAATTAAAATTAGGTTAATTAATATTAAGTTAGAATATTTTAGTTCAACTAAATTTATTAATTTTAAGTAGAGTTATTATCATAATTAAAAATAATTTATTTAAGTTTAAGTAAAAGATATAAATTTTATTAATTCACGTAACTTTTATGTGACACAGTAAATTCTATATTATTATTTAAATATAAAAAGTTTATACTATATCAACGTTGACATGATATATAATTGATGGATATACACCGAGTTAAAGGATTCGTCGCTCTAAATTTTAAATTGAATGTCTTGAAAATATTATATTTTAATTTAAACAATTATTTTAGTAAAAATATTAAAATTAAAAATGCAACTTTTATTACATTCATAGTGGTGAGGAAGCTATATATTTTCTTTTGCAATGTAAGCTAGTTTGGCATAATTTGAAGTCCACATGACTGGGTAAATAGGTGGAAATAATTAGAACCAATTTGATGGATGCTTTTGTCTTCTAAGAATGCTTGAACTAGAAGCCACATATCCAGTTCTGTTCGATTCAGTATATAACTAGAAATGAACCAGTCGATGCATACCCTGGAAGAAGAGAGCAGCCCCATTATTGCAGAAAAGCTTTGCTGGTTGTTGCCTTGATTATCACTCCTCATACATATAATCTTTAAGGAGACACGGAAAGGAATGGATTTGCATCATGCAATCTCTTACCCCTTTATGTCATAATGCCCACTAACTGCACACACTGTGCCCATAATGCAACGGCCTTGTTTGAACATGACACATCTTTAACCTCACATGACATGAATCTATACTTGCAACCAAAAGGGCAAGGGGAACCAATTAATTCAACTTGGTAATTAAGATTCATCATGAATAGAACTAAGTTGAATGACATCGTCTTTTTTCCTCGGGAAGAAAAGAAAAAGCCTGACCAAAAGCCAGATGGCTAGCTAGTCACGGGAGTGAGGACAAGTACAACACCAAGTAGCCCATCATCGTTAACCATTTCTTAGCCTTTTTGCGTGGACTGACTCACGAACTATGTTGAATATTTTGATATTGGTGTCACTTTTTTTATAAATACACTTATTGGATGTCATCTTTTCCTTACGGAGGATATGTAGGGGACTAGTTCCCTCGCCGTCTTATGTAACTTTTCTTGTTTTCATTTATAAAAAAATAATAGTTAAGATTAAAGAAAGGGTTAACATTTTCTTATTTTGTTGATTAGTGAAAACATTTTTTAATGTAATGTAATTTTCCTTAATATTAGCATAATGTTTACTTAAAAAAAATATAGGGAGACTGCTTTACGGATTAGCAGGAACGTAGAATACATACATTACGTATTTCTAATATAGGAAAACAGTTTCTAATGTTAATTGTAATGCATATGATTTATCTTCGTCTTTTGAAAATTTAAAATTAAGAAGTAGCTAAACAGAACTCGTTGGCTCTAAATTTTTATTAGAACAAAACAAATATTTGATCTTTCTTGCACTAGCCTTTATCGGATTTAAAGATACGTATATCAATGAAAGTGTGATATTCTCTTGTGTTTATTGAAGCCTTACTTTGATTAACTGGACGCAACCTGAACCAAAGCAAGTACAGCTCTTCAGAATTGCGGATTACCCTCCCCACTGTTTATAGAATGGAAAGAATGAAAAGTAAAATAGAGGAGAGCAAAAGTAGCTGTCAATGAATACCCTACGGAACTGTAGAAAACATGATCCTTGTACCTAAAAATGTGCAAAGTCTTAGGTGCAACAAGGTACGCTGTCCTTGTATAAGAACACACCATATCCATCAAATTATGTAGATTTTTGGGACCCTGTAAGTCTCAACTTAATCCTTTTTATTTTTTTTAACCGTTGGATCATGTCTTTTCAGATGAAAGCTTGGGAATTTTAAGCTGCCGTAGTTGCACAGTAAAAGTTGTCTGGAGAAGTACATTGGTACCTCCTCGTAATCACGTATCGAAACAATTCATGTCTATTTCATTTCAGCCCAGGTAGGTGCATAATAAATTGCCTTTTTTCAAATTCAAACTCCTATAATGCTTGTCGACTGGGCTAATTCAGACGTTGCTCAACCAAATCTCTCATAAAAACAGATAGTTGGATCTACTAATTCAACTTTGTTCCAAAATTAAAAAGGAAGTAAATCATTGAAAACCTCAACTTTATTACTTTGGTAGCAAAACTTTAAAGGATAGGAAAATAGCTCGTTGAAATATAAAAATGAAATTGAATAAATAATACAAATAAAAGAGTGAAAAGCCACACAATAAATACATAAACTAATAATAAATTCAATTCCAGGTTTGTGAGTTTCAATGCAACGGTTATGTTCACACACACATATCGATGATTAAACCTTAGCTGCTACATGATTGGTCTGATGACGTCAGTCATCTTCGCCTCGTCCTGACTGACGAGTTACGACCCTTTGATTTGCCACTACCGGATAATTTGCTTCACAAAATCAGTGCCATGCACCTCATCATCTTTACTGTAGTCCTGCAAGTACGCAACCATCTCTCTCTTCATCTATATTTTATTCCTACTTCCTAAGGTTCGACAAATTATAATTATCGAAAACTTGACTTTTGAAAAGAAAGGAGGATTTACTTTTCGGACGTGGGCACTCCACGTGTCAAAGGGTCCAATGACAATTAACACGTGTTATTATCTTAAAGCTCTGAAATCTTGTTTTACGTGTTAATTGTCTTTTAGAAGTTGTGTCGAGACTGGAGACCTATTACTTAACATCACTAAGGCTAATTTTGTCCAAAAGATTGTTTCGCGTCTCCCTGTGACCCTACACCGGGGTTGGGTTACACTTACAGGTTAGGGTTACACCGAGAAAGGGAGGGCAGGAGAAAACTCGACTCGGTGTCGTTTAGCTTAAAGGGAAGGGAGAAAAAAGTGAAGCTTTTCGGGTAGAGGTAAAAATAAAAGTACCCGAAAATTCTCCCAAGTCGACAAGAATACCTATAATATTTAAAATTTAGGAATGTAGCGTGACTTGCACACTTGACTAAATAAACCTAATTTACCCTGATTGAAGAGTTTTAACTGGGGAGTGTACCAATTTTCATTAGCTTCTTTGGCTGCATGTAACGAATGTTCCATCTAATCAATATAAGGATCTCCTAATAAAACCTGGTGTAGTTTTTTCTAATTTGATCAAATTATGGTTGTAGCTGAAAGCAAAAAGCAAGAGTGAAGATGCTTATGGAAATGGTCCACACGATTTGCAGGACAGGACCGAGTCATGGTTAATTTGGGTCACAGAAATTCTCCGACAGACTGCAGGTGGAGGAGAGTTTCAGCTCCTATGATTCTACGTCATTACTATTCAACCAACTCCTCGTGTCAACTCAGTCGTAACCACTGAGTCCCTATCCTAGAAATTAAGGTAATTCCTTGGACAAACTCGGACAATAACTATGTGGATTTTTGTCTAGAGCTAAAAAACAAAGAAAAGTTCACTGGTATTCGTATATATATACTGCAGCAACTAGGGTCAATGGCTAGTAGACCTACATTTATTACACACAAAAATCTAACCCATGTAGAGTAAAGCACTTAACCATAGAATTACAACTTAGGGTTAGAAAAAACCCAAGTGAGTTAAGGTTAAGAAGGACAACCACAAAACCCAGATTTTTTTTATCATCACTTTGTTCTTCCAACAAGGAACTTTTCCCCCCTCCTCCTCTGCCATCACCACCACCATCATCTCAGCCAACCCCCTCCATTTCATAACCACAACAGACGAAAAAACTCAGAATCCCCAATCCATTCTCTCCTGTACCAAAAATATCCGGTCTTTAAACTTGGTAAACTTAATGAATCTGTCATTTCTCTTGTAGAGTTACTTTGTAGGTTGAAGCTTGAGCTATGGACTTGACCCCAGCTGCAACCACCACCACCACCCCACCCAGAAAATCCCCGGAGCCAGACACCGAGACCCCAACTCGGATCCAGCCGGCGAAGCCCTTATCTTTTACCAACGGAGTTCTCAAACGTCACCACCCTCACCACCACCACCACCACCACCATATTGCTCAGCCAATTGTCATAAGCTACAAAGAATGTCTCAAAAACCACGCAGCATCTTTAGGCGGCCATGCTCTCGACGGCTGCGGCGAGTTCATGCCGTCGCCGACTGCCACCCACACCGACCCGACTTCCTTAACGTGCGCTGCTTGCGGGTGCCACCGCAACTTCCACCGCCGCGAACCAGAGGACTCCCCTCCTCCAGCGAACACCACCACCACACTCGAGTATCAACCCCACCATCGCCACCACCCTCCACCGCCGCCTGCACCACTTTCCCATCGGAGCCCCAACTCCGCCTCTCCCCCACCCATATCTTCCTCCTACTATCCCTCCGCCCCCCACATGCTTTTGGCCCTCTCTGGCGGCTTAAACGACAATGCAACGTTGAGCGTACCCCCAGGTTCCTCTTCTGCGAGGAAACGTTTCAGGACCAAGTTCACGCATAGCCAGAAGGAGAGAATGTTTGAGTTCGCTCAAAGAGTAGGGTGGAAGATGCAGAAAAGAGACGAAGACTTGGTTATGGAGTTCTGCAACGAAATTGGGGTCGATAAGGGCGTTTTAAAGGTATGGATGCATAACAACAAGAACACCTTTGGGAAGAGGGATAGTAACAACAATAATAATGGGAATGGTATTGCAACCACTGATCTGGAGACCACCAATAGTGACATCAACCACAATATGAACAATAACAGCACTGAGAACATGAATCACCATCACCACGATCTTCAGCTTGATAATGATAGCCTTGCACATGTTGGGACTAATGGCTCATCTTCATCTTCCTGATCTTTGAACTGGGGATGGGGATGCATGGTGGCCAGAATTGGTGGGTGACGATGACTACTATAATAAGTTTTTAGCTAGATAGAGTAAGCATGGTTTTAGTTGTTCATTTCTTTCATAATTTCCAGTTCTTTCTTCCTCATCCAATCCCTCCTCCATCTTCTTCTTCTTCTTCTTCTTTTTTTGGGTTTTCTTAGTTTAATTAATGGTGATCACCAACTTTCTTGAGATAACATGGGAGAGAAGAGATTGAACCAGAGGCAAATTTGTTTTCAGTTCCCTCGTATCTAATTACTATCTCTTTTTACGTACTTAATTAGACTTACTTGGGTTGGATGCACTGTTTACTTGGCTGTTCTGCTAATTAATTTTATTAATTCTTTTTATATGGAGGCAGCTGCGCTTGGTTGCTGTTACTTCTTGGGATCATAAACTTCTCTTGTCTATTGATTGATAGCTAGGTTCCGATTTCCATCCATTCTCAATAGATTGAGCGAGAGAGAGAGAGAGATATATTCTTTATCTTTTGTCTGATAGAAAGAAGCAAAAAGTGGTCACACATACACTTCCTTTGGTTACATATTATTCTAACATATCTTGTTATCTTTTATTCTTTAGTATAATCTTGTGTAAGATGTGGAATAAAGTCGATTTAGAAAGTGTACTTGTGTTATGGGCTCTGTGTAGTTTAATTAGTTGATTAGCAATGTATGAGAAAGCTTTTCAATGATCAGTTTTGAATATTTTAGCGAGGATTTGAGATTCTAACTTTGTTCTTCTCATTGGGTATTGTTGTCTACAATCATGGGATACAAAGGCCTAGTGGTTTTATTAAACAAACTTAACTATAATTAATAGTGGCTTTTGCCTTTTGAACTGTGCGAATCCTAAACCTAATACTTAATTAGGATAACCCCATTCTCATACATGGAATTGGATGGCTCCAAGGATCTTATAATGGCTACGCATTAGTTGTTTCACTTTCCTTTTAAGGGAGGCAGAGATCTCATTAAGTTGGTGATTACTGATTATTAAATAAGGTAGGTGATGGTGCGGAAAGCAATACTTGAATGATGTGTGTCGTGTCTAGATTCTATATAATACTACGAAACTAGCTGGGGTCTCTCTTATCTTCTGGAATTGTTGGTGGGTGGTTTGTTTTGAGTTTGGTCATTGATGAAGTCAGTAATCTTTGTTTTGCGACTGCACGTCTTGTGGTTGAGTTTTGCAGGTCCAACTGCCCTCTGTATGGGTCAGGTCCTCTCTCTCTCTAATTACTAATAGAGTCCTTGACTCTAATACCAGCTATGTTATGGGTGTGTGTATATGTATATGTTATATATAAGAATTGGTCTACGGATACCAACCAACTCAGGAAGGAAAAAACAAAACACTAAATTATACGGATCAAAATCCCGTGGCAGCCTGACTTTGATTTGCTTTTTCAGTAAAGAAAGGCTTAAATTTGTAGACCATGCATGCGAGTTGTTTGTGAGGTATGGAGAGGATCACCTCTTTTGGACTTTTTTACATATACAGATTAGTATATATACGTGGTAGGTTTTTGTCAATTAGGAATGTAATCATTAAGAAAATGATATTTAAACTAAGCTTCTCATTATTAGATTCAGACATAAAGAGTTAAATATTGTGTCTCGGCTCTGCAACTGCAAGTAGGCGGCTAAACTTTGCTTAACAGATGAAAGCAAGGTGTGGCGTTTGTATCACCCATCATAAAATATAGAATGTTTGCTTAAGCCATTTGTCCTAAAACGGTTATCCACCTAATGTGTGGTTACCTGATGTTCCGTTGGTGGTAATTAACCATCAAGAATTGCTTACGGAGGGAGCCAACTGGAAGTGGTTCCTTAATCATTGTTTTGCTAGTTCGTGTCCCTACACTAGAATGAAAATGGCCTAAATTAATAGTATATCAGTAAAAGCTCCCAACAACAACTTCAAGTAAAATGAATGCTTGTATAATTTGTTACTATTTTCTATCTCACCTTCAGAGAATTGTTAAAATGATGCCTTACTGGACGCAAACTTTATTTAAAATACACCAAGTTATGGTGTATGACACTCACTTTGTCGTTAGGACCGATTAGGACTCTCTTGGTGGAGAAGTAACGTATGCACCAATCGCCGTACCAAAATCCCATATGCTTGCACATGGCTAAGTTTTGCTCTTAGAAGTAAACAAAAGTTTCAAAGTTCTTAGTGATCTCATGATCGCATCAGCTGCTATATGATTAACTTAACAATTTTTTTTTAAAAAAGGAAAATTTATATATTTCTTCTAATCGTCAACAAACTCGAATAAAATAAACTATATTTATGTTTTTTCTATTATATTAAACAAGACTGATTAGAGGAGAAGAATGTTGATTCGAAGTGCAAGTTTATATAGGCAATGGCGAAGCCACACATGGTTAAATAGGTTCAAGAAAACGAGGTTGCTATCAATGAAGGGTATGTATGTAATTTATCCCCTTAATTTTCATTATATAAAAAGCTTCAACTTAATGACAATTTTTTTTCTCCATTCAGGTATCTATCATCTCTCAATATAGAAGTTGAACTGAAAATGGAAATGTTGTGAGTTGTTTTAACATGAGAAAAAGGCATGGCATGATGGGTCTTCCTAATTAGATGGGGGGGTTTCCTTAAAAGTATATTTGGAGATATAGCTAATCAGGTCCATAGAGACGCATGCAATGCAATGCAATGCAGAGTGGGCATTCAAAAAGGAAAAGAGAGTACCATCACATTCAATGATATAACCTACTAAGTGGCGAACGAATCTCTATGCCAATCTAGCAAAAGCATAGCCCACTCCTCATTTGTGACCTTTTCCCCCTCAAATCACAGATTAGTTGCTATCTCCGGTTTCCACTTCTTTTTCAGCATGCTTTACACACTTAAATTGTGCTTAGTAGGAGTTACTTACTCGTCTTGAATTAGTGTTGCAAACCTATATTGAACAGAGTACAACCGCCACTCTATTTTCCTTGTAATTCAAAACAAGTAGTCATGACCATGTTTTTGATGAATATTAGACATGTATAGCTGACAAGAGCTTAATTTGCTGAGACCAAACTATTTAGTACAATTAAAAAGATGCAAAATTGCAGATGCTCGTATTATATAGTGGTAAAAGCAATTTTTTTAAAAAGAAAATAATAATAATTTAAAATCCTCACCCGTGCTTCAACACTCTCTTCAAGATAAGGGAAGAGGCGATGGTGCATAATAATAAGTCAAGTAAGGACCACAAAAAATTATCTCCAGCATAAAGTTTAATGCACTTTGCTCTGTGGTCCAACAATATATCAGCCCATATGCCTTGTAATCTTCTTCTGTGGTCTTGTGAATTGGAGAATTCTGGACAAATAGACAGTAAAAATGCCACAAAAGGCCAACTTGGATGTCTAATTCTGATAATCTTGCAGTTTATGATGCTTTAGTTGTTTACTCGTATAAGCGACCAAAAATGATTCAGTTGTTGCTTTCACTATTCTTTTTTTTCTGCTTACTTTTAAAGATATCTAGATGCTTGCAATGGCTTTTATTTTAAAGGAGAAGAAATTTCAAAATCAAGAGCTATGTGATCAGAGGTACAAAAAATGCTGTGAAATAATCGTTGTTTTTTATCAGAACTTCCTGAGGTGCATGATTTCATTCGTACCCAAACTAGAAATGGATACGACAGCATGTGAAGCAGAAAGGGTAAAAGAGCCCAAATGTCTGGCCCAGAACTGGAAACCTATTAGTATAGTACAAATTCACATGCCCAAGTAACTGTGTATTTTGATCGGGACCTTGAAACTGTATAATTGACTCACGAGCTACAATTAGTTGTGGCTGGCTGTAAGAAGTAAGAACCCAGCCTGTGTCAAAAGGACAGTTGATTAAAATAAGGAAGACAGTGTAGTTGAAAATGTTCAACTTTTGTTACATCACTTACCAAAATGGGCTGCCACCCCTACTTGAAGGGCACATCTTGGTGACCCTCAGTTCAAGTTCCTCCTGAGTTCATTACGCATCATTACTCAATTACGACCTTCCGGACTTGCACTGTTAACTATTACAAATGTCAGAGAGAGAGATGCTTTAATGAATAATCATGTATTGGGTCTACTGTTATACGTACTATTCATTTGCCTTTTTCACAAGACTTGAAAATTAAGCAATGAAATCCGATTAAAAGACCATTGACCAAATTTATTCCATTCAAGGATTTTACAGCTTTAGCTCTTCTCTTGAAGCTAATCCGACAAATTGATATCTAGTCAGGAACGATTGTCTGGTGGCTTGAACACGATACAGCGACAAATGAGGCACCATCAGTCTTCCACTACGGCACGTCGTCTTACATGACAATGGACAGATTTGGTTTGGCACTGGCTTGGTCTGACTGATATGAGCCCCCAGCATTAGATTGCTATTTCGGCCCATAAATCTCTCTTCTGATGTAACTTTTAGGCCCAAAAGTGGTATTTCATACCAAGCAGGCCTGACAATTTTTCAACGTCAACTTGATCGGAGGCACAGTTCTCGACCTCAAATTTGTTTTCTTTTTAGGTAAAAGATACCATTTCTTTTTACCATTTTATTTAAAAAGGACTTCTTATCAAATGTATCTTGTGTCACTTTAATAAAATTATTATTAAAATTAAATAAAAATTGTTTAAATTATGGTTTGTCCATGAGATGGACATGTTATTTAATTAAAGGATAATTCATTTTGAACACCTTTTTATACTCAACCTGAAGCATCAAATGTATGTTGTGTCACTTTAATAAAAATATTATTAAAATTAAAAAATATATAAAATTATGGTTTGCATTGAAATGGGCATGTTATCTAATTAAAGGATAATTCACTTTAAACACCTTTTCATAATCAACTGCTGCTTGACGATAAGTTGAGTCAATTTTACAACATAATATTTATTAAAATAATATGAAAGTTTCAAACAAAAATTCTTGTTTTAGAATATGTAATGCATCAAAAGTTATTTTAAATAATTTTAAAATATGTGAAATCACAAAAAGTCAAGTCCCTGTACCTTTTTTTGCAACGAAAATGAATGCCAAATTCTTTTAGATTTCATTTAGATCTTAAAAGTAGTCGATTTTTAAAAATAAAAATGAATTAATTTATGAAGAACCCTAAAAAGAAAGTATGAGGTCGAAGAAAATATACAACAAGAAAACTCCAAAAGGGCCATTTACAAAAAGGCTAATCCAGAAAGCCAAATGTTATCCTATTGCAGTATAAAACCGACATTTTCTTGACTTAAAAAAAAAGGACTAAGTATTGGCAGAAAAAGCCCATGAATCTTACACTTGAAGAATAATGAGATACCTAAGGATTTAAGCTTTAGCACATTTATATCTAAAACCTACAAGAGCTAATTAAGGAGTTTAACTATTCTAAGGGATGTTTTATCTTGAAGTTATGTTAGGCTTAGCTTGGTGATCTCTTTTACAATAATGATTTTCTTGATATATGAAAATGTGTGATTGCTTAATGCTTGAACTTCATAATATGCATTTCTATTTTTCCTTTGATTCTTTTCCCTCTAAAGTGCATTGATGATGCAACTAAAACCAAGTATAAAAAAATGTTTGATCTACCTTGGTATTAAATCTTTTATTGCTTGCCCATTCAATTATTTGGGGCGAGTTCTGCTCTTCATAATAGTTGTCATAGGTCTTTAGAACTTATTCTAAACCACTACACACGACTGACAAAGTACTAACAATTGAAAAGGAGATAAATGATTGTCTCACTTTCCTGATTGTAGAGATTATAAAGACTAGAGCTTGAGATTGTGAATCTCAACTTCCTGATTGTAGAGATTATAAAGATTAGAGCTTGCAATTGTGAATTTTAATATATCTTTAGTATTGAGCTTTTGCTTAGTAGCTAACCATGGTATAAAAGAGGCATTAGATGGGTTATTGGAAAACCATACCAAACTAAACCATGTAGTAGGATGAAGAGGTGTTGTGAAGATCTCCAAGTAGATTAGATGGTGAAGGATTTAGAGGGATA
Organism: Erythroxylum anguifugum; assembly: GCA_027478595.1. Classification (NCBI taxonomy): domain Eukaryota; kingdom Viridiplantae; phylum Streptophyta; class Magnoliopsida; order Malpighiales; family Erythroxylaceae; genus Erythroxylum; species Erythroxylum anguifugum. The sequence goes on along the minus strand of JANIPN010000008.1, from coordinate 16,279,580 downwards.
TCTTGGATATATAATTATTGTCTTCCTTTTTTGAGTTATGGTTATAATTTAGGATATTACTTTAAATGTTGGCAAACCTTCTGGAATTAACCAAAGGCCAATTCCATAAGCCACCTTATATGAATTTTTGCTACTTTAGAGCTCTTACCTATAGTTTATTTCAACGTATTGAAGTTTGAAAGCTTCTGTAATAGTTTTAGATTGTTCTAGCTATCATACCATAACTACGTGCCTTTTTCATTTCCAAATATTTTAGCTCATTATTGATTGTATCTCATTTATTTCTTCATTCTTCAAACAAACAGGTCATGTTGAGGAGTCTTCTTTCATTGTCTAGTCTGGTGAGCCATGGATCTAGAGAGGCGCTTCCAGGAGCTTTCGAAGGTGAATGATTCCTTCTAGTCTTATTTCCCCTACCGTAATGATTTGGTTGTTTCGAGAACTGCTTGCATGGCTATGTCTTTTTTGAATTGCTTGAGTTTCTTTGGGAATATTTGTGCTTAGGAAGTTCTATTTACTATACTGATATCCAAATAGAGACACCCCTTGAGGACTATATTCTCTAAGAGAGAGCCAGTCCTCT
>JANIPN010000008.1:16204222-16215565 GCA_027478595.1 Erythroxylum anguifugum | reverse complement strand
TTTGTCATATATATTGATATGAATAGGTTCTGGTTATCCTGAGAACCGAACCTGAAAATAGGTTAACCGATCCTATAAGTCCTTTAGGTTCAGGTTCAGGTCCGAACCTGACATTTAGGTTCGTGAAATTGCCGAACTTGACATTCAGGTTCAGGTTTAGGTTCAGGTTATTTGTGATCGGATCAGGTTACCCTACCATGAACACCCCTAACTGCAAACGAGCATGAGTTAGGGGTCGAGATCAGTTTGCACCTGTATATGTCTTTAGTGATTGTATTTTTGTATTATATTCCACAAGAATTGTATTAAGTGTATGTGATTGATTTGGTAAAGAAATGACTTTATGATTTCAATGTTTTTGTTCTCTAATAGGCCTAAGTGATTACTGAAACTCCGATGTGTTCAATAATGTTTGTATCTTTTATTATTGAAATTGTTATAAATAAATCGGGACGAAATTGATTATCGATTTTTCGCATATGCGTTTATTGTTTAGCTGACTTTGCAATGAGATTCAACCGATTACTGTTTTAGCATGCCGCTAAATGTTTTTAAATGAAGTGGGCCCCATTTAATTAATGATTTCCTCATACGTGTACATTGTTTTAAAGAAACAAAAGTTTTGTAATGAATTTTGACTGAATGACCGTTCTAACATGCCACCCTTGCAGGGTACGTACTCGAATATTACCTAGGATGTTGGGTACGTGTCTTTCAAGAGTAGGGTGCTACATTCAGGCATTGAGCAAATCCTCATTCTATTGAGGTGTGCCTTGACATAGAAAAAGCATTGGATAAAATAAGAGTTGAGAAATTGGGGCGAGATCTTATTTTGCTTATAGTAGAATAAATACGAAACTTTTTTTATATAATTTCTCAAAGCTAATATCACTTAAATTCTAGAACATGATTAACATATAAAATAAAACAACGCATGATTATAATTCATACCTTATTCCGAAGCTTGATTTATTTTCTTGTCATTTCCTTTAAATCATTTTTGAAATCAACCCATCTCAACTGCTTTAGTTACACAAATGTTCAACCTCTAATGGTATTTAAAAAATGTGTTGAGAGAAATTTACAACTATTGTAGAGAAGATTAAAAAAGAAGTACTAGCTCTCTTGAAGCGTAAGCCTATTTATAATAGGTTTAAAATATTTGAGTAATTTAATTGAAATTAAATTCTAACTTTAATTAAATTTTAAATAAAATTACAAAAATTTTAATTAAACACCAATTATTTCCAAGTAAGATCTTATATCTCTAGGGATGGCAATTACCTGGCCTTAAGTCAACAGACCCCAGGCCGAGCCACAGGCCAAGATTTCGTGGCTCGACTAGGTCACAGGACGGGCTCAGGCTAAGGCTGTCTAGGTCTTGCCTGACCCAAGGCAGGACCTAGAGTTACAAAACTACGTCATTTTTGAATTTTTTTAAAAATAATAAATCAAGCAGGGCTGGGTTGGCCTGCCAGTGGCTGAGCTCGGAGAAGGAAGAGATAAGAGGGCCCTATGGAGAATGTGGTCAAAAATCCATAATAAAGTCCGATCACAACGACCGAATTGACAGAAGATCTTCTTTCTAAAGAGATTCGATTCGTATATAATCAATATGAAAGAAACTATTGATTCTTATTTATTAAATAACTTATATTTAAAGTTTCTAAGTTTACAATCAAGTTCAACGTGATTAAATACTTTTTTTCTCCTCAACTCGTTTTTTGTATGACACCCATTAGATTCTTAAATATATTAACAATGCATATAAATTATAACCCTGAATTATATTTAGGATTAGATAAACTAAACTTCTTTAACTTATCTTTAGTTTTTAAATTAAATAATTTATATCCATAAATCATGATTAACGTCTAGTAATGCATCATAACCACCCAAATATTTCAGAATGTCAAAGTAGTTTTGACTAATCTTTATATGCATAATTTTTCTGTGTAATTCAATCATTTCATTATATAATGTTATAATTAGATAGAAAGTATGTAATTAACATCTAATCTATTTGAGTCCAATCATATTAGTTCTATACTACTAGTAATTAATTCAATTAATGACATATGAAAACTATTTTTAAATTAGCATTTTACCTTTGTCAAGGATTTCTCAAATCAATAATAATAAAAAAATAAAATATTCTCTCGAATTACTTTAGGATGATAAATTCTATATTAACCACTCAACTATCTTTATATGGTTCATGCTATATTCTATACCTACAAACTGAGCTATTATTGACTAGAATAAGTCATAAATAGTATCTAAATATAACAAATTTCTATACAAAATACTTTGGAGATCTTACGTCAAAGGATTACTTATACAATCATCATAATGAGAATTTTCATAAACAAACGAGTAATACTCCAAATGGGATAAGTTCAGTAAACTTGTTCTCTAAAAAGTACCCACACATTTGTTTAAATATCTTCATACTTTAATATATGAGATCAACTATTTCTTTTATAAGGAAAAATATAATATGTGCTAATCTTTTGACATCCTATTAATATCATGTGCTAATAAAATAATGATTATGAACGATTTAAGGACGATACATAAATGTAACATGAATTTCGTAATTATAATCTTATCATAATTTCATTTATAATGTACATTTATGTCTTGGAATTTATCATTCACATCTAAACATATATAATATAAACAATGTTTATAAATAATTTTCACTAAATTAGAACCAATAGATTGAATGTAGGTTATAAACCAACAATAAGATAGTAAAGATTGTTGTTATTATCATTATCTTACAAATTAAACGTATAAAGGTGTTATGAGTTCAACCAAGTCTAACCATTTTAGAAATTATATATAGTTAACCCAATTTGTCAAAATACGTTATTGACTATCTGGCCATTATCATGGATAGTTTTCCCGTAAGTACTGTTTTGTAGGGAACACATTTTGGTAATTATCTATCATTATGCACAATGAGAAAAGTATGATTACAAGTTGACTAGAATTTGGAGAGGGGCTCTCGGAAGCAAACAAATTGCAGTGAGTAGCAGCTTTCAACACCAAAGCTGATGATGAAGATCATCACTCACATCAAAAAGCAATTGATGTATGAGTTATAACTACTCCGCAAAGATAGAGATGGGTAGGTTTCTTTGCGTTGCCTGTTGACAAAACGTAATTAATATCTTCCAAGACTAATTTGGCCTATACTTATCCTTGGACAAAAGGGGCATGCAAGTCAAGAATGCTCTTCTTATTGGTTACTTGATGAGGGTTTTTGGCATGTGATATGCCTCCACAGCGATCCACATTGACTAAGCACTCGCCTGCCTTTGTCACATAGATAGACGAGCGCGTTAGTTGCAATTAAAAAAGCCGTCTTGGTACTAACTCGACTCATACTGGTTTAGTATATAAATAAATAGGTCTTCGTACTAGGTCAATTGTGTTTTTGTTTGTTACTGAGTTTACTTAAGAAATTGTTGTACGCTTACGAACCTACAAAATACACATAACTTGAAAGCGATCCACATGTTAAATTAAATGCAAACATGATGGTGAGTGGGCTATTGGGCTCTTGAGGTAGAAGGCATGAGAAGCACATGATCTTGTCTTCAGAACAATATCTTACTAAACCAATAAAGACAGTCCAACTTATGCTATGGAATTATTGCTTTGATTGTGATAACAGCTCATTATTCTATTCAACACAAATCAACACTCGCGTAGCCGTAGACTTAATTATTGAAGGATAAGAGTCATTGGTACCACCTGGCATTGGAATCTATTTTACTGTCAAAATTACTTGGGCATACGCAATAAGAGACTGATTAAATGCTTGCTGCTCTGTTTTTCTTTCTGTACTGGGTCCATGCTCAGTAACAGTGGCGTGTTAGAAGCATTGTGCATTATCTGGGGAAGCATATACTAACCAGAAATTGAGTTTTTCAGGGTTTCTGTTGAACTTGATTTGCGGTCGAAGAGTTCTGAGTCATATTCTTTTACCGTTAATTATAAGGCTATATCTTTTATAATTTCAGTCCGACGAGCATTAACAAGTTTGCCACTGAACAAAATTAGAAAGGAAAAGTCTTGCATGCCCGTTGGGATTTGCACTAATCAGTTAGCCAGCTTGAGCCCAATATACGAGTCACTTCACCACACGTATTTGTACTTAATGATGTCTGTGCCGTAGTGCTTTCTTGCAAACATGAGATCTTGACTTTGTCCTCTGAGAGATGAACGGAGTTCTACGCAGATCCAACATTTGAAGCCATTATTATCATATGGTTTTGTTTATTTACAGGGTAGGTAGATAGGGACTCTATATATTTTTTTTAACTTTTCTTGTTGTTCATTGATAATGAAATTCATGAGGGACTTATGCCTCTTCCCACGCCTTTACAGTATGGAAGTAATGAATTATATGGATTACTTGCATGTCCAGCATCAAATTCCTACTAGTCCTGCAAGTGTCCTGTTATTTATGGTATCTATAAAAACATGAAAAGAAAACACCAAAGTAAAGTAAATTAGAAACTGCTCTTCACTGTTCACATGTGCATTAAATGCCATTCTGCAGATCTTCAAGGCAAGTATATCCCTACCCTTAAATTTCTCTTTAAACTGAGTGGAAAGAACATTTATTGGAGAAAGAGAAGGGACTAATTACTCATGGAAAGAGAAGGGACTAATTACTCGTGGACTTCATGCCTTCATCCCGTACGTGACCTCTTACTTGGAAAAAAAAAAAAAAAAAGATGCTTGACCTATTCTGGTATGAAGTCTAAACTCATGAAGCATTTACAAGACTGGGACGTTGCAATGCTAAGTTAGAAATTCTTAATTGAACACTTAAAAAGCTTAAGGTGAGTTAGAGCCATCTTTCTTCATGTCAGTCCTAAATAACTTCAAGATTTTATAAGTAGGGATTAGCTTTAGACTAATAACTTAGGATAGCTTCTATTTACTTTGAATTATTTGCAAGTTATCGTGAACACATTTCAAAGAGATAGCCTGCCCGAGCAATTGCAATACGCAAAGCTGCACGGGTTGTTGACTTTGTTTCTTGTTGCTGCCAACCTAGCATGCACAAAATTCACAAGAAAGCTAAAAGGTTAAATCACAGTCCACGCAATAAAAGCTAATGCATGCCTTTTATTTACTTAGCTGCTTCGTCCTTCCTTTAACCTTTCCCTTCTTAATTGCAACAGCAAATGGGAAGCAAAATTCTTATGGACATAAAAGCTCAACACAAGTGCTGGTTCAGGTTTGCCAATTCAAGATCTTCTAAATCAAAAAGCCGGTTGATGCAAAAAGGCAAGTTACCATTGATTCAAATAGGGTTAAAGATAAAGTTAGGTAGTGGTGATTCTCATAGTCATTATAGTCAATATCTCTTAAATTATTACTGCATAACACAAAGATGATGATCATATACTTGATTTTGTTAGTAAATTAAACTTGTAAGTTCTGAAGGATGGATCTCTTGTTTCAATGTTTCAAAGTAAAAATAAAGCAACTCAAATTGTGGTTTTTAACCCTGTAATAATCAATATTGGAACTTTATTCTCTACACCAGAGAGGATCAATATGAAATTTACACTTCTTGTGCAGTGGCACTAATGGAGTAAGAATCTCTGACTGGTAAGGCCAACCTGAAATGAATAAATTCGAAGGCCTAGCTAGGAAAAAAAACACATACCACAATTAGAAGATTGTTTAAATTACCCTAAATTGGGGATCCCTTTAGGGAAAAAACAAGTAGCATATAACCCCCACAAGAAATAAGGTTCCCACCTAGAAAAGATTATTTTCATCTATTGCAACATCTTTAGAATGGTCCTTCTAGAGTAATTCCATCATCAAGCAGCCACTTCTCAAGCAATGAAAGCGGCAATTGAGCACTGCAATCAGGCTTGCTTTCATCTTGGAAAAGGCTACCATCAGGCGACATAGACTGAGACAAGTCTGAATTCGAAGAAGCAAAAGACTCGAAACCGAAAAGTGAGTTGAATGTATCTGATAAATTGATGCTACTGTTGTCAGCTTTGATTGGAGGACCTTCACTAGAGGCAGAATCAGCCCCTTGCATGTTAGCTAACGAATTCTGAGTAGTCGTTGAGCTTGTTTGGGACTTTTTCGACCCGTTTCTCATCCATCCTTTAAGCAATTTAGCAATGTTTTCAGTGCTTAATGCATAGGTTGATGTTGGAGTCTGCTTTGAATTATTTCCAACTGAAGGTTTCAAGTCGGTTAACCAGTTTGGTTTTTCTGGGGACAAGGCCTCACATAGAGCTTGTCTAGCCATGTGAATATCAGATTGTAGCGTTCTCTCCCACTGTCCTCTTGAGATGGATTGTTGAGTAGTAGTCAATGATAATCCTTCCCTTGCATGATCTTCAAACCCTGTTTGAAGCTTTTTAAGCTTCTTCTTCAGATGGGTGTTCCAGTAGTTTTTTATGTCATTATCTGTTCTCTGAGGAAGATATGAAGCTATGGCAGCCCATCTGCATTACAATCGATGAATAACATTACTTTTACGTTCAGAAATGAAGCCATCCAAGTCACCCAAAAATATAAATGGCATTGGCACCATTTCAAATCACATCAAGTTCACAACAGAGATAAACAGTCACATAGTAATCTTCAAATTTGAGAAAGAGAAAACAGAGAACCTAAAAAAGGAAATAATTATTAATTATAAGATTTTACCTGTTGCCCAAAAGAGCTTGGAGGTGGACTATCATCTTCTCCTCTTGTTCAGTGAAATTACCACGTTTGATCCCAGGTTTCAGGTAGTTTGTCCATCGAAGCCTGCAACTCTTACTGCACCTGAGCAAACCTGAACAGCCATGGAAATGAATAAACTCACTGGAACCCATAACAGAATATATTTAAAAAAACAAAAACAGGTGCTTAATCGAAGTGATGATATTTGATCAACTACCTGTTTTTGTAGGCACAGCTCTCCAATTCCCAGGACCATGTTCTTGAATATATGTTACCAAAATGATATCTTCTTCTGGAGTCCACGGTCCTTTCTTCACACCTATCTTGTCACAGCAAGGTGGCCTGCCCATAATCACGCCTAGTTATTCTCTTTCTTTCTCTCTTTAAAGTCCGCCAAGCTTCATTCGATCCCCAGCAAAAAGATCGAGCTTTTCTTCTACCGTCGCACAATCTTCGTATTATTTCTTTTCCAAAGTTGGAACACAAGCATCTAAGGATCAGTTTCTTAGCTTGAAGCAAATTTATAGAAAAATGACTCCAAATAGAGGGGGAGGGAGTGAGATGAAATAAGAGAAGCCAAAAGGGTACCACAAAAAAGAAAGAGTCAAAAGATGACAGCAAATGCATTTACTCAATCGACAAGCCAAAGTCAGCTATGCCAATGATCCTTCTGCGCCTCACAAACCGCGTGGCATTCAATGTGGGTTTGCACTTTGCACCGGAAATGAAACCAAAAATGAACAGAAAACACAACACCCCATGTACGTATAATACGCTGTTGTCTTGCTAAACCCCATATCCCATGAGTTACCGAAGACATTTCTACTTGGTGAGTCTGTGACCCATGACATTTCTGATAAGACTGAGCTTGAATTGAAAAGAGCAAAAAATATATACTACTACATATTTGCTTTGGCTTTGACTTCACTATTATTTTATGTGCGTTGACTTCGTAGAGCAATCAATGGCATAATTCATCACTGTATAGCATACTCAAGAGATAGGAGTATAATGTATCAAGGAAAATAAAGGGGTCTAGTTGTAGGAAAACAATGCATGGGAAACATCAAATCAAGTCATTAAATTTTCAGCTTTCGGCTACTTTATTCACGATTCAATTCTAAGCTAGCTATAGACAAATACCTGCGTTGAACGTTCATATTTATGTATGAATAAGTTTGAATTTTATGATTCACCGAGTCAACCAGACTAAATCAGAAATTAATTGCTCATTAATTAATCCACCATATTCATCAAGGTCAGCACGAATAGTTTAAATACATAACGGTACTTTAGTTGCGTATTTCGGATTGAACATAAAAAGATAAGAAATAAAGAAATGTGAAAATACTTGATTTCAGTCTTCATAACTTTAAACAAGCTTTTTGAAGCTAAAACAAACGTAAATCTACCGCCGCCTTTACGGAAACTATTCTCCGAAATGCAGGTAAGATCTTTCTATAGTTTTTTCAAGGCATAAGCTCTCTTAATAAGTCAGAGAATTCTTATACTTACGTTTGATATATGAGCAACTGTAGGGGACCTTAACCTCTATATATAGCATCTATATCGGACTTTTTCATCATAAAATTGATTTGGATCCGGCCTATATTAATTGAGATTTATTTTCTATCCAGACTTCGACCCATTAATTTATATCATTTATTGAGCTTCTTTATTATCTTTATCTAGATCAAATTATATAACTTAACTCATAAATTATTAAAAAACCAAAAAATACAAATTAATCTTTGTTCAACTTTATGAAAATAGTCAAAATGGTTCAATAATAGTCAGATAGTTATCCTGCGAAAAAGATGTCAGCAACTAGCATCCGACGGTTGACCTTTGCAATGCCAAATTTTTCTTCTTGAAAATAACCCGACATTAGTGCTGGGAAGGCATTGGCGGCACTGCTAGGAGGGAGTATCAATAAGATATCACTACCTTAATGACTACGTAGCGCAACAGAGGCTGAAGTTGATGGTTAAAGGCATATTAAGGTCATCTTACGTTGTCAGTTTTACTTTTATGCACTTGGATGTAAGGCCAGAAGAACAAATGCAATCTTAATTTGTGAATGGACTACTGATACTATTAATTTGATAACCTTCTTTTCTTCTCTTATCATATGGTCCGTTGTTTATAAAGTTCTTTTTCCCTTTTATTCTTGTAAATATCCGAAATGTATGGTGATTGGTGAGGCCTAGACGAGTTTCTTTTCAAGTCATACTATTAGAAGAATGGCGGAGTGTGCTCAAGTTGGTCTAATGATTCTGGAGATACAATTCCCATTTTTGACTTTTTCGATCCATTTCTTCTGGAACCTCTTGCCATTCGATCTGAAAACAGTAGCAGGTCCACGTAATAGAGTTCTTGCCATCTGTTTGTTGAGAAACTCTTGTAGCTGTCCCTGTTATTTTGATTTGTGTTTTTAGGTCCACGATCGAAATGTATAGGTTTTTTGCTTAAACAGTTGGCTTTTGCAGCTCACTGAGGTGCATTCTCTGTTCTATGCGTTTCTATTTTGACGTTTTTCTCTATTTATCTAAAGTTTTCTTATATCACCGCAAGAAAAGAAGCCCCTTTTGCGACGTTTTTAAAATGTCGCAAAAGATCCTAAAATGTAGCAGAAGAGCATTTACGAAATTTTAAAAAACGCCACAAAAAACGTCGCGGAATGTGATATAGGCAAAAGGTATCCGCAATGTTTTATGAAAAACGTCGCAGAAAATGCTGACATTCCGCGACGTTTTGGAAAACGTCATTAAAAGGTTAGACAAAAAACGTCGCGGATTTTCGAGTTTACTCGACGTCGACATTTGTTTCTTAAACGTCGCGGATTGTAAGTAATTTATATTTTTTTTCATTTTCAGAAAATAAATTTAATTTAATAAAAATTCAATTTTAATAATTAATTTTTTATTTTTCCAAAAATAAATTTGATTTAATAATTTTTCAATTTTAATAATTAATTTTTATTTTCCGGAAAATAAATTTAATTTTATAATTTTATAATTATTCATTTTTTATTTTTTATTTTTTCATTTATCTGAAAGTAATTTTAATTTAATAATTATTCAATTTTAATTATTATTTTATCTTTTTTCATTATTCCGAAAACAATTTTAATTTAATAATTTTCAAATTTAATAATTATTTTTTTCTTTTATTTTGTTTCAATTTTCTGAAAATAATTGTAATTTAATTAATTTTCTAATTTAATAGTTATTTTTAAAATAAATTTTTTTAAAAATCTTATTTATTAAATAACTATTCAATATTATTTATGAATTTTATTTATTTAATAACTATTTAATAATTCATGTATAACAAGAACTTAATACGTGCAGACAATTTATTATTTAATTGTAATTCCAAACATGTCATAATACAATAATTAATATAAACAATACGTCATAAGTGTTTAATATATCATAATGAGTACATATCTAATCTAAACGAATATTATATGTAGCACATAAAAGATCCAAGACCTTTTTTTATTGTTCGACTTCGGTAGTTAATCGATCTTACATTTTTTCAACTTTTTTAGTCAATTCATCTACTTGAGATTGTAACTCCTGATTAACCTTCTTTAACTCCTCTAATTTGTCTTGAAGTCTCTTTCTAACCGAAGTCTTCCCTTGTAGTCGAGACCCAATTCCCATGCCAACAACGTAATCTGATCTAGTGCCCAAGACTTTGTCGCGCATTTCTTCCACTGTCATCGGATGACCATATTCTATTGAATGTATCAATTCATGGCACATTAATTCCTGAAAAAGTAAGAATTAATTACAAACACAGTCTCATTAAAGAAATATTTGTAAATGAACTATGTACTCACCCATTTTTCTTTGTATTCGACAGTTGTCCATTGACCTTTACTTTCATCAAAATGAGTATGATACCATAGCTTCATCCGGTCACACTCTTCTCCATCTTTGTCACTCTGTTGTATAGAAATATATTACTAGTAATATTTATTATAAATTTTGAAATGTCAATCAAAGTAAAATATGATTAAAAAGATAATAACTCACAATCTCATGTTGTATCGCTACAAAGGCCTTGGAGCTGGAGTTTGGTCGACATTTGACCTGACTCTTAGCCAATTTGGCTTTTTGACTTTTGTCCTAATCGTACACGTAACAAAATCTATTATAACATTTGTAAATCACAATTCATAAATACTAAAATATAATCAGTTGTCACAAAAGTTGTGAAATTAAGTTTTTTTATCAAATAAACTAAACTTTGTACCTGATTGCTCCCAATATTCGCATAAATCCATCCACTCCGCCACTGTGACATTATGCGGCTTAACATCCTTTTCGTGCTTGGTAAAATGCTTTTTTAAATGAAATCTTTGATCTTTAGACCTTAAAGCAAGAAACTTCTTCACAGCAGCATGTATTTCGTTGTCAGTCCTCATTCCCTTTACTTCCAACTTTTGCTTAAAAAAATTATAAATTATTGGTCAAAGCTTTAGGCATATGGAAAATACGTACAAATTAGATAGTTTTATAATACTTACGTGTTAGCCCCAAATTTCCTTTATGTTAATTAAGCATGATTAGCTTAATTAAAGCATGATTAGTATTAATTAAGTAT
>JANIPN010000008.1:16174044-16186516 GCA_027478595.1 Erythroxylum anguifugum | reverse complement strand
TGGATGACCTATGTGTATTTAAAGTGATTGACAAATGTGTTTTTGAATGTGCTTTATATGTGATAAGTGAAATTGCACATGTATGAGATATGTTTCTCAACTCTACTGTTGAGTGCCGGACTACGGTCCGATGACATGTGAAAGTGAGTGTATGAGATTGATGCATTTCATTGCATAAGCATATGAAATATAATGGCTGTTGTGACCAGAGTAGCCACCGATCAGAGCTCTAAGCTCAACGAGTGAAAATGAGCTTCGAGCTCATACGTGATTCAGAGCCTCAGGCTCAATGTTTAATGAGCCCTATATGGGACAGTTATTAATGAGCCCTCCGTGGGACAGTTTAGGCACTCAGTCACAACACGATAACAAATGAAAAGTGAGTCTCATGTGCACTACATATGCATAATATAAGTTATTAAATTGTGTTGAATGTGAAGTGTGAAATGTGTAATAATATGAATTATGTGTTATGTGATTTGGGTGAACCATCGATTATGGTTACTCACTGAGTTCGCAAAACTCACCAAAATTTGCAATTATTTTTTAGGCTTTAAAGAGTGCTCCGTTAGACAAACGGGAGTATGCCTACTACATGCAAGTGAAAGATAGAGGTCGGGATCAGTTCGTGTCTGCATTGTCTCTTTATTTTTGTACTGAATTGTATTTCCGCAAATTATTGTATTTGTGTATTTGAGTACATCTGTTGAGTATAACTTTCCGATTGGAAAAAAGAGAACTTAATCAAAGCGTAATATATTTTGTTTCTGGATGGGCTAATCGAAATTCTGATTTTTGAAAAGTGTTAGCAACTCTTGTAAGTAAAAATGGTTCTGAATAAAAGTGGGCCCAAATTTTTGATTTTTATTTTCGCATCTGTTTAGAATATATATATATACTGAGTTTTTGATTGTTTCAGTGCTCTAGCACGTCACCCTCGCGGGGCACGGACTCGGATATCACCATCGATGTCGGGTTCGGGTCTTGCGGGAGTGGGGTGCTACATCGTGTCCTTTAAAATTCGATGTAATGGAGATACACGGTCCCAATGACTTACACAATCAATGGATATGGTCGTATCTAACTTTACACGAGCATGTCTGTCTATCCTCATGTGTTGTCCTTTTAACTTTCACTCAGTTACAGAAGCTTACACGATTGTGTCCACCATTAATATGGGTATATGCCTCCTAGACATGGGCGTGTACTCTAGAAACAACTTTAACTCATTGGTTTTTGCCTTTTAATTGCCTAAACTTCATTCTTTTTTATCCATGATTGTAGCTAATACTTCCAGAATCTAGATTTAGAGGAATTAAACTAATAAACGGCCATACAGTGGGGCTGGACCTACAACAATCCTCCCTTCAACCCTAATCACTTGAAAGCCATCCTAACAAGCTTACTACAAAGCTCAAGTTTATTATTAAGAACCACCTTTGTTAATGTGTCAATACCATTCTTGTCTATATGAATCTTCTTTAACATCATTAATTGTTTCTCAAACACATAATGCAACTAATGATACCTTACATCATGTGCTTAATGCAGGAATGATATATAAATTTTTTTCCAACACTTTGACTGTGATAGAAAACTATGTGCTCATCTTGATTCATGTCCATTTCTTGGAGAAATTGCCTCAACCAAAGCATCTTCTTTCTAGCTTTCATAATTGCAACATATTCTGCCTCAGTAATAGACAAAGTTATATACTTCTACAAATAGCTCCCTCATAAATCTAACTAAATAACCCGAGTTTGTCTTTCTATTATTGAGATCACAACCACATCTGCATTTATGTATCCTTCTAGAATTGGCTCATCACTTCTAAAACAAAAACACAATATGGAAGTTCTTTGAAGGCTTTTGAAGAACCACTTCATTGCTTCTCAATGTACCTTTCCCAGATTAGATAAAAATCAACTCACCATTCCAACAATATGTGTTATATTTGGACTAATGCATACCATGGAATACATCAAGAAGCCAACAATGGAGGAACATGGAATTGAAGACATAATCTCTTTCTCCTCTTCTATAGTAGGACAAGATCTCTTATTCAATTGGAAATAAGCTACTAAAGGTGTACTCCTTCGCTTGGCATACTTTATATTAAACCTCTCAAGCACCTATTTAACATATTTCTCTTGTGACAACCACAACCCTTTGGTCTTCTTGTCATGAATCCCCATGCTCAAATTATATTTTTCATAACCCAAGTTTTTCATATCAAAGGCATTGGACAAGTCCTCCATCAAATCATGTCAGCATCTTGTACTACAATCAGTATTCCATCCATATACAAAAGAATAATGATGAAGTTACACTAAGCAATTTTTTAAAATACATACATGATCAATTAACGTTCACTTATACCCATTACTCATTCTAAATGAATCAAACTTCCACTACTTTGATTCCTATTTGAACCTATAAAGACTTTTCTTAAACTTGCGTACTAAGTTTTGTTTCCTTTATATTTTGAACCTTTCTAGTTACTCCATGTAAATCCTTATTCAAGTCGCTATTTAAGAAAACAGTCTTCACATCAAGCTAATTGAGTTCAAAAACCAAATAGAAACTAGTCTTAATATCGTGCGTATAGACATCATCTTGATAGAAAATCTCATTGAAATTGATACCTTTATTTCAATTATATCTTTTCACCACTAGTCTCGCCTTATGCTTCACTAGCTTATCACCTTCTTTCTTGATCTTGAACACTTATCTATTCTTCAAAGCCTTCTTGGTTTTGGGAATTTCGCTAACACATAAGTCTCATTCTTCTTCAATGAGTCAATCTACTTTTGCATTTCGTTAAGCTGTGAGTCTTTATCTTTAAATGATTGCACTTCTTGGAATTTCTCTGGCTCCCCCTCAGTAGTGACTGGAAAATATTTTGAGCTGGGGTATCTTGTTAAAGGTCTCTTTGCTTTAGTTAACTTGTGAAGTTGGACAAATTCCTTCATTTGAGTAGGTTGCTTCCCTTGCTCATGATGCTTATGAATCTCTTCTACCTTATCTACAAGATGTGTCTCGTATGACTTATCTCTATCATATCGCATCTAATCATCACCATCCTGTGCTAGCTCATTTTGTCTTATTCACTTATAAGCAACAAAATTCGAAATAGGGGTAGAATTCGTAGTACCAAATGACAAACTGTTGAAAGTAGTATTGTCTTCCTTGATACAATCTATAGTCAACTCATATTCGTAAAAGTTTACATTAATACTTCTAATAACCTTTTAATTTTTAGGGTTATAGAGCCTTTAGCTAAACTCCTATCATTATATCCAATAATAACACAAGGATTAGTCTTTGAATCCAGCTATGATCTAAGTGCTTAAAAGTCTTACATCCAAACACCTTTAGATGTGAATAGGTTGGATCCTTCCCTTTCCGCACTGTCAAGATCTAAAGGAACTGAATGAGTTTATTGATCACGTATACTGTGGTTTTGACTGCCTCACCCCAAAAGGATTTCAGCATTTCAACATTTGGAGCATATGCCAAACTTTCTCCATAACGGTTATATTCATCCTCTCAGTAACACCATTGTGTTGTGGGGTAGTAGGCACCGTCTTCTCGTGTCGTGTCTTATGTTATATCTTGTATAATAATCTTCAAATTTATTGGAGGTATACTCTCCTTCACCATATAATGAAGTTTTTGAAAGGTCTCATACACTAGCTTTTTGTTTTCAATAAAAAGACCGTATTATCATAGATAAATGTAAGAAAATACTTGTTACCTCACAAAGGCTCTACCTCTATAGGACTAATTACATTGGAATGCACCAACTTCAACTTCACCTTCCTTCTGATAGATCTCTTAAGGAAAGACACTCAATGTTGCTTTTCAATCAAGCAATAATCATAAAGGTTAAGAGAACTCCAAGTCTTTGCAGGGATATGTGATTTTCTAGCCAGCAACTTGATCCCTTTCTTGCTAATGGATCTCAATCTCCAATGTTATATATCCAATGAAGTATTTCCTTAAACTACATGTAATTTTCTAGTACATACTTTCAAGTGTGTCTTGTATAAGGTGCAGCCCAATCCACCACAAGCAACTGTTAATGCTCCTTTGGATAGCTTCCATTTTCCATCTCTAAAAGTGTTGCAGTATCCCTTTTGGTCAAGAGAATGTGTCGTATATCTCTCAAGGTTAACATACACCCAACATCAGTTTGAACTCGAATGTCACTCATGACGACGAAGATAATGGAGCTCTGATTACCCATCCTTACACTTATAAAATCACCACTCCTATAGTTGGTGAAGTACTCCCTCTTCATAACACAATGGTACGATGCTTATATATTAACAAGCTACTCTGAATTTGATTGACTAATATGAAGACAATCATTAATTGCATAAATAAATGACACTGCATCATCTGTTATTAATGTCATTGCTGCAAAGTTGTTGCCATATCCATCCTTCTAGTTGTCTTGCTTCTTTTAGTCTCTCTTCCACTTATAGCAAAACTTCTTTGTGTCACTAGCTTTAGAGTAGTAGTGACACGCCTTAGTCTCTTTTTCATCCCTCAACTTCAACTTGTTCTTTAACTTTCCTTACCTTTTAGGACCTCTGCTCTTATTTCTTTCTTTGTTTCTACTGTAAGAGTATATGCATTGTTGACATTGATCCCCTTCCTCCTAATCTCTTCATTGAACATGCTCTATTTATCATATCCAAAGAAAGCACACCATCTGAAATGGAGTTGATGATAGACACAACTTAACTTTCACAACTATCCGGTAAATAACTCAAGAAGGGCAAATTGGTATCTTAAGATACATGGTTCAATATGCTAACATTAATCCACAGTCTAATAGTTTCCAGATTCTTTTGCTTCATCTTCTCCCACTCTTTACCTGTCATCTTCTCTGACTTAGACACGACATCTTCTTTTATACTTCTGTCCATATCAATTGAAATCTTAAAGATCCTCACAATACAGAAGATCTTCCATTATAGGTCTTTAAATTGAATTGTTGGTCAATGTCAATTTCATCATAAATCTATTACCACTTTCCATACCTATGACTTTGATACCACTTGCTGGGACTCTAAGTCACAACACTAACACGATTAATAAGATCACTCAACTAATAACAAAATATAGGTGACAATAAGAAAATTTAGATATACGATTTTACCGATAATAAATCTACTAAAGCTAATAATAGCAAGATACAAGTGTTAAGGTTTCAAGTAAAGAATACCTCATAAAACCACCACATCTAAAGATTTTCTAGCTCTTTTTCAAAAGTTCCTCTCAAACCTCTATAATTGAATACAAATTGATATATATATATATATATATAGAGAGAGAGAGAGAGAGACGCATAAACACACACACACACACACATACACACATCAATAGTAATCCTAAATAAATTATATTAATCAAACTTTAGAAAAACTATAGCTGGTGAAAGCTATTTAGATTTTCAAATTCTTTTATCATCATGTGTTTCTATCCTATATAACTTTTATCTCACAAACTTATCTTTAAATCTCAAAAGGATAAGATTTGATGTGCACATGGTCACCCACAGATAGTGATACACGACCTCGATGACTTACACAATTGACGGATACGACTGTGTACACTTACACAATAGTGTCTAACATCACATGGGTGTGTTTGTCTGTCCTTCAGCATTTTCCTTTTAACTTCCATACGGTTACAAAAGTTTACAAAGTCATGTCCACGACTAACACAGGTATGTGCCTCTTAGACATAAGTTTATACTCTAAAAAGAGTTTCAACTCATCAGTTTCTACCTCAAATCTACCCAAACTTTATTATTTTTTATCCTTGAAGATAGCTAACACTTTAAGAGTCTAGATTTAGTATAAATAAAAAATAAACATATATAGAATAGGCCAGACTAACAACAACTCCCAAGTGTCCCTAGCACACTAGTATTGAAGGTTTTATATTTCAATTCTCAAACTTTTAAGAACTTCGCATTAATAAATTAAAAAACATATTGCTTTTTACAGTCTGTTTGAATTCATTATTGATCAACCAAATTAAATTTATAACTTAACTGAAAATTATAAATAAAATTATATTTAATACATATAATTGATAAATTATTATTTACATATATAAATATATGTAATGTGTGATTGCAATTCTCTTATTATAAAAAATAAAATTTGAGGCCTTATATTATATATTCAAAAAAATTATGCGTATTTATTTAATTAGTAAAATTTATATCATTCAAACTGACTTCAATATTTAAAATTGTTGTTTAATAAAAAAATTTGATCATAATCTTGAATAAAGGATGAGAGGCACAATGCTATTTGATTTGGTTGCCATATGACCGTTCATAGAGTCGCGAACCATGCATAATCTATCTTTAATATTATAATTGCTTACTTAAAAGTTATGTTACGAAATGTTTAATAGTTGATATAACAAAAAATACTTGATTATACAACCTTACCTATGAATAAGATTGTAAACAAAACCCTTATAAGAAATCATTATCTGTCTGTATATATTATAATTGTCAATGTGTCTAGCATTATTCTTGTTTTTCTTTTATTTATATGAATTAAACTAGTTTTAATACACCAAATGCTTCAATGAAATTTGAATTCTACGAATAGGAATTTTAACATCTTTTTTTTAGAAGTGACCAATGTATTAACAAAACAAAAGGAAGTAGTGATACACCTAAAATTGTTATTCACTGTAGTAAAATATTGCATGTTCACTTTATTAAATAAGGAAATAAATAGAACAGTAAATCAAGTTATGTAACTGTAGAAAGGTGGCGATAATAGTGCAAATTAAGCATATTTTTAAATGTTAATCTACAATATTTTCAATTAATCTTGAATATCTTCAACATTTTTTCCTCAAATTTAAAATGGTTAAACATCGATAAGTTAGAATTTGGAAATAAGAATATAAAATTAATTTGGTGAATGAACTTTAAAGAAAATACCAATAGATCGATCTTTAAATAAAATAAAGATAAATCGTATTGTACCTTGAATAATATGATGTCTTATAAAGAGACAATCATTGTCTACGTATTTAGCGCAGTTATTATTGAACTAAGAGAGATTTCAATTTATATTTTAATGATAACAAAGCATAGTTATTATTACTCTTTTATATCTTAAAAGAAAGTAATCTGAAATAAAGCAAGAAACACCATATAGGGACCATACAAAAGCTCATAAATTTCAAATCCATTTACATGCATCAAAGATAAAATCAAAAACCAAAGAAGATCAAGATAACAAGTTCACAAATTCATTTGAAATTTTTGTTACATCTCCCATTTAGTTACTTTAATTCTTTAGATACTCTTTGTATATAAGCTTATCATATTCTGAACTTAATATATATAAATTACTTTAATTGTTAAAAGGAATTAAGGTTTTGAGTTTAAAGAAAACTCTCTTGATTTTTTAACAAACTTTTGAGAAGCTTTTAAAATAATTTTAAATCAAAATTTTGATAAAAGATTGTGTTTTTATCATTGAAATAACTTAACAGGTTTGAAATACTTATTCTCAAATGTATTGGTTGACCAACCGAAGTTAGTTGATAACTAATGTATTACTTTGGACATATTAGTCAACCATTTTTAAGAGTGGTCAACCAATTTATATTGAAAGTTAACAAAAATGTGAATTATCAATTTGTAGGTACACTAGCTAATACATTAGCAAACTAATGTGTGACATTTTGAAACTAGTATAGGTATAAATACTTGATTATTCAATTGTTGGATAACTTTATGATAATCATGAGTTACAATAACAAGATTTTATAAGCATTTATTCATTTATAGTGAAGTGACCATGAGCCCTTAGGCATTAAAGTGAACAAGTAAGATTTATTCAAGTTATAAAGATCATTTTGGGGTTATTTGCTTGCATTTGATTGATCTAACAAGAATTAAGGTTGCTTCACCTTCAAATAAGATCATGCAAGGGTTATTCTTTACCCGAACAAAGATTGTTGTAAGAAGGTTTCTCTTTACCTAGTTGAAATAAGAGTATAGAATAATACGGAAAGAGATTTTTAGAGTAGACATAGGTAAGATTATTTTCTAAACCACTATAAAATCAATTTACAAGTTTTCTTCCCTACATTTTATACATTACTCTTATTTGTTTGATTAAGCTTTACTAAATTGCCTTTTCATTTTATCATTCTATTTGAAATTGATTAAGTTTCTCTTTTAAGTTATAAAATATTCCCTCAACACCTAATTAACCTTTTTTAGGTACCAGTAGGGACCAATAACTGGTTTCAGTTTGAGTCAACTTTATTATTATTTTAAAAAAATTTGAAAAACTTCTTCATGGCATATCTTGGCGCATCTACATTTTCACGTAGTCAAGAAGGAAAAAATATTAGTGGGGTTCCTTTCTTTGATGGAAATAATTATCTTTGTTAGAAAACTAAAATGAAATTCTTCTTGATGGTCAAAAGTATTGACTTGTGGGAAATTGATTCTAATGGCCCATTCATTCATACTAAGATCTTAGATAATAAAAGTTCTCAAACTAAAAGAAGAATAAATTCTTAAAACGAAAGGCTAATTTCCTTTAATATCAAGGTGATTCACATTTTATTTTGTGAATTACAAAGAAATGAATTTTATAGAGTCTTTATGTGTGAAACAACCTATAATACTTGGTATACATTAGAAGTTACATATGAGAGCACAAATCAAGTCAGGGAAAGCAAAGTAAGCATATTATAACACCAATATGAATTATTTCAAATGAAATACAATGAAAGGATTTCTAGCATATGCCCTAGATATATGATATTATCAATACTCTAAAGGCTTACGCAAAACATATACTAATGTTGAAATATGAGAAAATTGCTTAGATCTTTTCCAAAAACTTAGGAAGCTAAGTTACTAACAATTTAAAAAGGAAAGGACTTAAATGTGCTATCAATGGAGGAATTAATAAGATCTTTTCTCTTAAAAAATGAGAAATTAGAAAGAAAATAAAAAGAAATAGCTTCTAAAAGGAAGAACTTAGCATTCAAGGCTTCAAAAGAGGAGCAAAGTGAAGAAGAAGATATATCAAAGCAATAAGGAAGACATTGCTCTTAACACTAGAAGATTCAAAATGTTTATAAGGAGAAAGAAGTTCTCTAAAAGAAAAGACTTCAAGGAAGGTGAAGTTGATACTAAATGCAAATCAATAAATGCCATTTATTTTGTATATAGGAAATCTAGTTACATATATAGTTATAATGACCTCTTCTCAAAGATAATTATAACTATGAAAGGAATGATAAGAAGGAGAAGAGTGAATAAAACAATAAGAAGGCACTTAAATCTTAAGATAGTGATAGTGATAGTGATGTTGAGTTATTATATAATAAACTAGTTAAAAGCCTTGAGAGTATAAGTATAAAAGTATGAAACTATCTTCCAAACTCAAAAGGAACCAAAAGCATATAAATGCATACATGGGTGAAAACCAAAATAAGAAGAGTGAATTATAAATTATTCAAAGCATTTAAGAGTTTTGCCATTGTTGATAATCATAATTTATATGCATTAAAACATGAGGATGATACATTAAAAAAGAAAATCAATCCTTTTCAGGACTTCTTATCCAAATTTATAAAAGGAAGTGAGAAACTAAGAAGTATGATGGGAGCAAAAAGGAATTACAATAATATGTATGCGACTGGAGACAAAATTATAAATTAATTAAAGCATGTAAGAGAGTGGCCATTGTTGATCATCATAATTTAGATGCATTAAAACATAAGAATGATACATTTAAAAACGAGTTCAATGCTTTTAAGGAATTCGTATCCAATTCATGAAAGGAAGTGAAAAATTAAGAAGCATACTGGGAGTGCAAAAGAATTACAATGATATGATCATTCAGTACAAAGACTACATTTGTCAAAAGACACATTTGTATAGTGAAGAATCTTTTCTTAAGATGGAAAATGAGCATAGTGTATCCCTATTTAAGCATACGTGTAACTCTTAGTCTCATGCCTAATCCACTAAATTTTACTCAGAAGGCAAGTCTCATACATTAATATATGGTTCTTAATCTAAGTTTAAATTTTAATATCACCTAGGAAAAAATAGGCAACATTTTTATGATCATACTCATTTAGGCCTCAAAATTAATTTAGAAGTAAGAATCAAGTTCTCACTTATGATTGGCCTCATGTTAAACATAATGCAATGATACATATTCACCTCCCTTATAGGCATCAACATAGTTAAAGGAATATATAAGCTTATCACCACTGATGTTTTCCAAGAAGGCCTATGAATTCATTATGCATCAAAACAATAAGGTCTTACTATTATAGCATCAATTCATATTAATATAACATGATATGTCATTTTTATGGTGCAAATGGGTATAATGATAAGCTTTTCTTCCCTCAAAGCAAAGCTTAATGAGTAAAACTTTAAGGAAATAGGTTTTAAAGAGGCATATTTTAATAATCAAGGACCTAAGTTTATATAGGTACCTAAAATACATTGATTGCCTTGTATTGTAAGTCTTTAAGAAAAAGAAAAGCAAATGTTGTATAAATAGTTGGTGTTCAAGGCACATGATCAATTATGCATCATAAATTATAGCTTTTAGAGGCAAAGATGGAGGGTTTATCACATTTAAAGATAATGCAAATGTAAGATAATTGACATTGGAAAAATAGGTAAGGAAAATCACACTATAATTGATAATGTGCTTTTAGTTAATGAATTAAAGTATAATTTGTTAACTGCGAGCCAATTATATGATAAGGATTACAAAAAAAATATTTTAAAGGAAAATAATGCATTTTATATAAAGTAATACATAATGACATTATATTTTTAGGAAAGAGAGAAGGAAATGGATACAATTGAACAATCTATCTAACCAAACTATTAAGTATTTATTGTCTATAAGTAAAGGTATGTAGATTTGACATATGATACTTAGAGATTCAAACATAGATATGATCTCCAACATCAACTCTAAACAACTTGTCAATAGGCTTCCAATTCTCAAGTTTGAGAAAGACAAGTTGTGTGGATCTTGCTAATGAGAAAACAATCCAAGACCTTATTTAAAAGAAAAAAGTTGGTAACTTCCACTAGACTTTTACAATTACTTCATATGAATTTGTTTAGGCCTACTAGAGTTTCTAATCTAGGTCATAAATTTTATGCTTTTATTATAATAAATGATTTTAGTAAGTTTACATGAATTTTATCCTTAACTAATAAAGATCAATGTTTTAGGACATTTTTAAGTTTGTTAAAAGAGTTCAAAATGAAAAGGAACTCTATATTGTATTAATTAGGAGTGATCATGGTAAAGAGTTTGAGAATGAAAGATTTGAATTGTTTTGTAAAGAAAATGGTATCTTTGATAAATTTTCTACTCTTAGAACCCCTTAACAAAATGAAATTGTTAAGAAAAAAAAATAAGATGTTACAAGACATGGTTAGGACTATGATAAATGATTATAAGCTCCCAAATTACTTTTATATGGAAGTTGTAGCAACTACATGTTACATTTCCAGTAGAGTTTACATGGGAGAAACTTTAGATAAAAGACCATATGGGCTTTAACATGGGAAGAAGAAAAAGATTACTTACTTCAAAGTTTTTGGTTATAAGTGATATATTTTAAAAACTAACAATAACATGGAAAAATTCTATTATAAATTTGTTAAAAGATTTTTTATGGTTGTTCCTTAACTAGTAAAATATATAGCATGTTCAATTGGAATATTCTTGTCATTAAAGAATCGAAACATGTTGTTTATTATAAATCTAATCCTCTCGCTTATAAGAAAAAAAATAAAGATGATTACATAAGTCTATCCAAGGATTTAGAGAAACTGATCATTAAAGCGAACAAGATTGATCACCAAGGCACCTCTAGTTAAACTAAATAAGGGAGATAAAAAGGATAAGGAACTTCTAAGAGATTGTAATTTAAAAAAGAATTATCGTTATGAACAAATCATAAACGGTATTCAATAAGGTTTAATTAGTACATCACATCTTAGAGATATATATCATCTTTCTCAACTTAAACCTAAGATTATAGAAGAATAGTGTTGTAACACCCCATGTTAGGGGTGAGAAAATTAAGAAATTCCTGTACATCATTTGCTTTGCATAATTGAGTTTTCACTTATGTTCATATGCAATTTTGAATACGTACAAATATTTATACATGCATTCATTGGCATTTTTCAGGTATAATTGATTTATAAATGCGATTAAAAATGCGAATTGTGGATTATTTGAGTTAAAATTTTATTTGGAGAGTGTTATTATTATTTCAAAAAATTTGATAAATTTTAGAGAATTTTTGAAAATTTGGGGTATTTTTGGAGTAGGCTGTGGACCAATAAAATAGTAACATTTGGAAGCCTTGCATGCAAGGGACACACATTATATGTTTCCAC
>JANIPN010000008.1:16077448-16094040 GCA_027478595.1 Erythroxylum anguifugum | reverse complement strand
TGTTTCCGTTCGTTTCGAAACGTTTGTTTCGATTTGCTTCCGTTTCGTTTCCGTTTCCGAATTCGAAAAGAATTCGTACTTTCGATTCTGTTTGTTTCTGTTTCCATTTTCCGGTTGGGATCCGGTTCCTCAGATCGGGTCCCAACAGGAGCAGACATTTGGAGACGAACCTGTAAATTTTAACTTGAGTAATTTGATTAAAAACCTTATAATTAGTTGTTAGTAGACTCAAAATTAGTTGTTAGTATACCATAGGAATCTCCATAGTCTAATAAATCAATAAAACAATTGCATAATAAAAGATCAATCTTTTAAGGGTTTGGGATTTGAAACCTAGTTACTAGATTTCTGATATCGATAGTTTGTTAAGTGCTTCTTTAATTCTATTATTCAATTTTTGTGCCATTTGATATGAATTGATTAAATTTTGAATCAAATTTATATCTTTTTCTAAATGAAAATGTGGACCAAATTCAAATTCGATCTTTACGACTAAATCAAAAGTTCAACTTTCCCTCTTTAGTTCTTCGAACTCTCCATTGGCAATGAAGCATTAACAAAACTTGTTCATTTCTCATAGAGAAACTTTCTCTCATTCTTCTTCATTTTAGTCCCGGACATTTCAACCATTAAAATCAACAGCTGAGACAAATAAAGCTATTGCAAAGCTTCTAAGTTATAAATCATCATTATAGCAATAATTGAGATAAACCCATATATAAATTCTTTCATTTTTCTCAACTCACAAATTCAAGAAAAATTTGTCATTTTTTTCTTTAGTTGTACATCAAAATATTAGAGATTAGAAAAACTCTAGCAACAAATGATAGAAGGAATAAAATCACCTATTATCATTATCATCATCATCATCATCATCATTATTATTAAAGTGAAGATGCACGATAAAATTAAAATAAACTAGAGTTGATAAACTTTATGGAAGAATTTTATTTTAGATATAGAATCTTAGTTAAATGATATTGCCACGACTTAACTGAGTTTCGAAATGCAAACAACACTATAAATTTGAAATTTTCCAAATTTTATTATTTAAATATGAATGACAAAATTATGATAAAATTTTATTAATTAATAACTAAATTAGATATTTTTAGAAATATTAATACTAACAAATATTATAACTGAATTTAAATATTAGTGCAAAGTTTTTAGATTAAAATGTCTTCAGAAGCTTTTGGTGGTTACTAACAAATATTATAACTGAATTTAAATATTAGTGCAAAGTTTTTAGATTAAAATGTCTTGTTGGTGGTTCTGCGACGAGCTATATCATACGTTGAACTGTTAAAAGAGGGAGAGGAATCAGAATCACATTTACCTTTGGTCTTTTCACTCGATCATGTGCCTTTCTAGGATAGATCCCCTTTGGCCTTCGATCCGATGGATTAAAGCATGTGCTTTAGGTGGGGGCGATTAAAGTAATATGCTTAATTCAGCTTCAAGCATAGCCTACATGCAAGCATGGATTTTATAACTGAGAAAATTAAAAATAAAAGGCAAAAGGAAAAACAAACATGTCAAGAATGGGATTCGAACCCATGCCCTTTCGGACCAGTACCTGAAACTGGCGCCTTAGACCAACTCGGCCATCTTGACCTGTTGAGCGTGTCTTTCGTTCAAATGATATCTGTACTATTATCATTAATCACTTCATAAATTCTTATCAATTATTTCGAATATGCTGAAATTTTAGAAAATTATCAAATATATCGTAGCATTTATTTTAATATTAAATATCTGAATTAAATACAATTGGACTAAAATTTTTCTAATACTTGATTGAACTAAAAATACTTTTTTTTGGGAATTAACTAAATATGAACCTTTTATGAACAGTAACATTTAGTAGGTTTTGATAATAATAATTAGAAAAATATATTTAGAATTAGCAATGTATAGGGTCAAGATTTTTTTAAAATTTCAGTAATAATTAACTCTAAATTTAATTTAAACTTAATTGTTCGAAACGTCTCTCAATTGGGTCTTGACTATTGATAAAACAATCGTAATTTCTTCACCTAAACGAGAACTTAATTTAGCGGCTCTTTTCAAAAGGCGTGAATGCAAATAAAAAACATCTCCTGGATAAGCCTCACGACTCGGCGGTCTTCGTAATAAAAGAGACATTTGTCGATAAGCCTACGCTTGTTTAAAAGATCATCATAAATGATTAAAGTGTGTCTTTCACGGTACATAAAATATTAAGCCAAAACCATTCAGAGTGAGATATTGGAATGTAGCTGGAGAATCCGCCATTTCGGTGTCATTTTTAATATTTTAGTTATTGGGTCCGAGCTAGTCTATCATTCCAATTTCACTTTTATAAAAAAATAATATACATATTAGTAGATATTTTGGAAACAACCTTTCTAATAATTAAGGGAAAAGATGCATATTATTAGACTTCTCTAAATTTAACATTGAAAAATAATGAAATTTTTATTGAGTCTTCGAACTGAACCTCTGTTTTTGTTGCAGCATTGATGCATGTGTTATATATATCTATCATGTATTTGATCAAGAGTGAAACTTTACGTAAAAGTAAACAAATTCATTAATCACCAAAAAGTAAAAGGTATAATTCACTTTAATGGCTATCATTTAGGTAATAACATATCTTTAAGACTAATTCCAAGTGTACGGTCCACAAATCTCCTCGCATCACACCACGATTTCACTTTATCCACTTTCATATTCTTTCTTATTTCTCTACGTGACAATTGAGTTCTCGTTTAGGTGAAGGAAGTATGACTGTTTTACCAATAGTCGACACCTAATTAGGAGACGTTTTGAACAATCAAGTTCAAATTAAATTTAGAGTTAAGTATTATTGAAATTTTTTTAAAAAAATCTTAACCCTGTACATTCTTAATTCTAAATATATTTTTCTAATTATTATTATCAAAACCTAATAAATCTTACTTTTTATAAATAGGTTCATATTTAGTTAATTCCCAAAAAAAAGAGTATATTTAGTTCAATCAAGTATTAGAAAAAATTTAGTTAAGAACTGAAGTTAGAGAGTCCTTCCTTTTTTTCAACGTCTTGACATGTGACAAACAATTTCATCCTAAGTTTTAATGTTCATTTTTTATGTGCAGTTTTAAGTAATGTGTTTAGGGCTTGTTAAAAATCTGCATTTGGGAAGTTTTATAGACATGAGATACTTTTATTTAGGGATACTAGGTTAAGTGTGCCTAATTGCTTTTTAAGAGAGTTGTTTGTGAGAGAAGCTCATGAAGGTGGATTGATGAGACACTTTGGCATTAGGAAAACCTTAGACATCCTAGTTGAACATTTCTTTTAACCACACATGAATCAAGATATTGAGAGAGTATGTCAGCATTTTGAAGTTTGTACGAGGGCTAAGTCAAAAGTGTTACGCCATGGTCTTTACGCCCCTTTAGCTATTCCTACTCATTCGAGGGCAGATACATCTATGGACCTTATATTATGATTGCCTAGAATTAGGAAGGGTTGAGATTCTATTTTTATTGTTGATAGGTTTTCTAAGATGACATATTTCATAACATGTCACAGCATAATGTGTATGGAAGATTTTCTCTCGTTGAGCCTCATACTCCTTCATTTGCATATTCAAGGCATGTCTAACTACAATCATCTCTCTATCAACCATATACTGTTCTTCTTCACTTTCTCATGGACTTCTTCTTTTTTATGATCAATTTCTAATTCATAGTTACCATCTTTTCTAATGATCATTGTGCGCTTATTAGGACATGTCATAATCCTCTTTCCAAACATTTAAAGTATTTAATATCATTATTTCGGATGTTTTAAACCTCTGCTTTGGACTTTTCTATACTACTCTCCACATCTTCAGAATTTGAGTTGTCGTCCTTACTTTTGGAAACATTTTTATCTACTTTTTTACTCCAATTCGATTTCCAAGATGAGGAACTCGAATTATGTACAATATATGAAGAACCCCTTCATTTAAGTTACCTTTCAACCTTATTTGTCATGTGAACCATATCCTCCAGTCCCATATAATGTTACAACTCAATTATATTAGTTGTTTCCCTATTCAACCCTTGTAAAAATCTAGCCATGACCTCTTGGTCGTCCTCTATATTTACTTGTATCAATGCAATCTCCATCTCTTTATGATATTCTTTTAATTTGGACCTTTGAGTAAGCCCTTGCAACTTTTGATATAAGTCCATAGAGTAATGTGAAGGAATAAATCTTCAGCTCATGACCATTTTCATTTCCTCTCAAGTCATTAGTGAACGTTATTGATTTTGCCTCGCTTGTGTAAGTTTATCTTACCAAATTATAACATAATCAGTGAATTCAAAAGATGTTAATTTCACCTTTTTCTCTTTGGAATAATTGTGGTAGTCAAACACCAACTCTACTTTCTTCTCCTACTCCAAATATTCCTGTGGATCACTTTTTTGTTGGAATAACTGAGCACTTTGATGCTCCCAAGATCAGAATGTATATTATCTCTTCCCCATTAGTCCCTCATAAAACCTCTACCACCTCTACCACCTCTGCCTCCTTGCCCAAACTCAATTAGCAACTTGCTCCTCTTTTAAATTTGCAAAAACATCACCATCATCCTCATGAATCTCATTATATTG
Source organism: Erythroxylum anguifugum (assembly GCA_027478595.1). Classification (NCBI taxonomy): domain Eukaryota; kingdom Viridiplantae; phylum Streptophyta; class Magnoliopsida; order Malpighiales; family Erythroxylaceae; genus Erythroxylum; species Erythroxylum anguifugum. Next base: position 16,089,409 of record JANIPN010000008.1, on the reverse strand, counting down.
TTGGCTTCCATGCCTCCAATCAATATCATCTCTTCAATCTTAAGTTTGACATAATTCAATAATTTATACTTCTTAGACTTCTAACTGACCTCTTAGGTTGCCAAACTTGTGGTCAAATTATAGTTGCATGGCCTTTAAAACAAAAGATATATCAACATTGGTTGATTCTTTCTCATCCTCCCCACCAGTTGCTCCTTTAGCAATTCCTTTATCCTTGGAAGACATTGTTGTGAATTTGCTAAAGTAGAAAGGAAAGAAAGCCTTATCAAATTCTCTCCCTCATGTATTTACACTTAACATAGTATGCACTAAACTCTCGTGTTTACACCTAATTAGGTTTTTATAATAATAATCTCACCATCTCGCCTTTTTCCTCTCAATTCCCTAAATCTCAACTCTGGAATGTGTTATTAACTTACACAAGGCCTCAAGTTCTTATGAGTTAATCAAGAATTAAAGATTAAAGGGGTATACGATGGAAAAGAATAAGAATTAAGGATAATAACACGCTTTAGAGTGATAACAATCACTTTGGAATAAGTTTTTGTGAATAATTAATAGGAAAGAAGTCAAACCACTCAGGCTTAATTCTTAAAACTTGAAAATTTGGATAGAATTGAAACACAAAGTAGAATGTAGATCTTTGAATTTCTAGAAAAGAATTCGTCCATATTTGTTTCTTTTCTTTAGTTTTTTTTTATAAAGGATGATTTGTTAGACTCTAATCTTATGAACTTACAGCAGCCAACCATCTCTTATTTTTTCTTTTTCTTTTTTTCTTGAACAAACTCAATCAAACAATATTAGAGAATAACAAAGAACGATAAAGATAACGATGAAAGATGAAAGATAACGAAAAATTGCAAATCAAGGGAAAGAAGGCTTAGAAAACAACAAGATCAAGAATGAAAACAAGAATAAGAGCAAAGTAAGAACAAGAAAAAAAAATGGACGGGCAAGTAGATCCAACCTGATTCAAGTGTTGTGCTCTAATGCCAAAATTGATTCAAACGTCAATAAGGATTTATTAAAATCTAAACATCAAAAGAATTACTTGGATCATGTCACTCGAATTAGACTTACTCAAACTCAACGACTCAATGCCCCATATGAACACGAACTAGATGAAAACATAATAGGATTAACGTTACACCCTAACGAATCAAAGATTAACGTGATAAGTCATATTAGAACACCATAAGATCGTTTGTTCTTGATAAGTTCAGCCTTAGGTCAAAATCAAGGAAAGAGAAAACCTCTCAGGTCGTATTTCACTCTAAGATAATCTATCCATTCATGTTCGTTTTAGGTGTGTTTTATATTAACACCATTAATAACATAAACCCAAGCTAATACTTGGTTAACAAAGGCCTAACTAATTAGTTCTAGCCTAAAAATAAACCTAATAATTAGTACAACATGATAATAGCTCTAAAAGAATGTTAATGACCTCAAATAACATAAAAAAAACAAGCCCCAATTAAGACAAACAACCAAAAACGAGTTTAGTTTGACAACTCTTTTATATCAGCATTATGCATATAACTGGTTTATCTCTTCTAAATTTCATGTCCAATTCACATGCCTTAGCCAAAACAACTTCTTAATTGAACATCTCTTTAATTTTAGAGCGCATAAGTGAAGCTGTTTCCTATCTGTCTTGTGACTCTTGTCTAATATAATATGCCAGTCACCTTGCATTGACACGTTTTCGACCCAAAAGTTGGTCAGAGGGATTCTGCATTTCGACCCCATCAACTTGGCGTTTGAAGTGACTTTAATGATTAGAAGATATCCCTCCAAAGGTAAATTACTAGATGCCAAGACCCGAGTTCTCTTTGCATCCACAAAATAAGTTTTCCGTTCACATTAAGATAAAGTACAATTAGTGGATCTTAGGGTAAAAATAAGCACAAGTGTCGATGGAACATGCCCTAAAATTGGTAAATCATGATTTTTAAAGACCCAATCTTTTGAAGACTTGGCGTTCAAATTTAGACGCAGTACTTGGATACCTTCCTGAAAACTGTGACTACTAATCTAATGTTCATTCATCGAAGTAGGTTAAAAAATTGTATCTAATGCACCGTTGCAGAGCTATCAATTATTGCATAACTCTTTATGATCAAACTTGGTTACCTGCTATGGCAATATCATTAAGACCTGTAGAAGGTTTTTTTTGTTTCTGTGTCATTATGTTTCTTGCCCCTAATTCAGTTTCCAGCTACAGTTATTGTTGATTGCAGTTGTTAACATAAATGGATTAGAAATTCATGCCCATAAACTGTTCTTTATTTTGCCACACTGATCTCTACTTGCCATAAGCTTGACTCCACTTTGGATGTTATTTGGACAAGAAGCGATAGCATGTAAATTGCTATAGAAAATAATAATTTAGCCTAACAACTTCACTTGTATAAGTATTTACAGAAGCTGTACAGACACAGTAGTACTGTAAACAGGACGATATTTCTGATAACAGATTAAGTAATCTTAAAATGGCAAAAATATCAAATCACCAAGGCGAAAATGCAATATCTGAATTCTTGTGTGCAAAACAAATGCTACTCTTAAATCCCATTTCTCGTACCCAGTAATGGGATTCAAGTATAGCACTTGTTTGTGGAGTAATTTGTAGACATCTCACTAGGACAAGGTGGTGAATCCCACGACAGATCAGATTTCCATGCGTCAGGGAGATTTGAGGGCAGACTGAAGGGAAACCCCATCGGACGGACGGCCCCCCACTGGCTATTTTCATGAATTTCACTTTGATTCTTCCTCAGCACGGCCTCATCTTCTCCTGTGCATGTATGCCCTTGGACGTTATGTGGAAAACAGAGAGAGAATCCGCTGAACTGATGTTGCGGGACTCCTGAGTCCATACTTTCAGAAGCTTTACTAATATCAATTATGGCAGGATTCGGTACCATGGAAGGAGCAACTGAGCACTTGGTTAAACCTGACAATTCAATTGGTGAAAACAGGAAGTTGGGAAGGTCTCCATTGGATGGTGCAAATAAAGAAGGTTTGTCGACTGTGGGACAGATAGGCTTGTAACCTGGGATATCTAATCCAGGGAAGCTAGCTGTGGAGCTTTGTTGTTGTTGTTGTTGCAGGAGGTCACTGACAGAGCATGTTTGGAAAGAACATATTTCCGTTGTGCAAGAAATATTCTCTGAACTGAATGGAGTGCAGTGTGCAGCTTGATTGAGCATGTCAGGTGAGGTAGTGTCTTGCAATGTAGAGAACCAAGACTGAGAAAGAGTTCTTTGTGTCATGGAGTTGGTTTTCTTGAATATCCTGCAGATAGCCCATGCATCCTGTAACAGCAAAAACAAGTTCCTTGTTAATACATATCATCCTAAAGAAAATGACAAGTAGTACTGGAGATGACGACGAGTCCTGGGATCAGTACATTTGCCGGAAGGCTTTTGTCCAGGACTTTTTTCGGTGGTGATGGTTCTCCAAGAGAAGGTAGTCGAAATTCGTGCATCATCCAGTCCGTTTTAATCCCTCTGGCAGCTCTACCTCTGTAGAAAACAAGGGACTTCTTCAAACCTATGCACTTGGTGCCATCTGAGGAGTAAATAGGACGGTCAGTTCCGGTCGCCTTCCAAAACCCAGCTCCTGTCACTCGATTAGGCCTTGCACTGTTCCTGTACTTACGATCTCTAGGGCAGTAGAAGTACGACTCTTTCTCACCTGTAGTCGCAAGCTCTTCGGAGGGAAGTGATAAAAAAATAGAAAATGCTCGTAAATTTTTTATTTACTTGGCACGAACTATACGTATAGAATAACAGAAACAATGATACACAGAGGAATTAAACATCTGAATTTATCTATTTAATGGTAGTATTTGGATTATGTTAACTTTTTGTGCTTCCTCATGATGACATAGAATCTGCCAAAGATGGAGAATCATTTTAAGTGAACGGCAGCCATTGGTTAAGACAGGCTACACCGCTGCAAAAAACACCGTTTTCAGAAGGTAACTGCGGGAAAATTTTGTTCTTGTTTCTACACTTGGGAAGAAAAGAGGGAGAGGAAGAGTGAAATATCCTGTTTTCATGCATTCCAAGTTATTCAAAGACGAAACAGGGTTGAGGGAAGACGATTTGGCGAACTTAAATCTCAAAGTCAAACCATAATCAGGCAATAGAGACGTATTATCTTACTTGGAAGATCCCAGGGATCATATTTATAGATGTCGACTTGCTTGATCAGCTCGATAGGCAAAGTTCGTTGCTGTATCTTTCTCTTGAGATAAAACCCAACAAGTTCCTCATCGGTTGGATGAAATCTAAAACCAGGCAACATCACATCATCATTCTTGTCAGCATCATTCTTCTCTTCCATGTCCCTTTTCGCTTGCTTTTTTCACTCTTTCTCTGAACTCCGAATCTGGAGATGGTAGAAGAGGTGACAGACGTTCACCTAAAGAAATACAGATTGGACTACGCTTGTTAGTGCTGGTCTCAAAAACTTCTAAACTCGAGAGTTAAGGAGTTCAAGTTGTTATGCAGATAATGAACATCATAATCAGGAGAATAGGTTCACTTCACAAAATTCAAAGCCAAATATGTAAGGGGGTCTGTTGCCAAAGCTTAGGCGGGACTTTTAAGTGTTGGATTGTGTGTTTTATGCTAAAATCAAGAACTGTTGAGAAGTTGGGAGTAAAACTAACCAAAGAGCTCTCTCTCTTTATCTTAAAATTGCTGCCAAGGAACAGTGGTTCCTATATGTGAGCTCACTTGCTGTCTTGAATCATCTCCACCCGCGTGTTACACTGGAATTTGGAAAGACCTTGGCAATGGATTGGGATTTGTAAACCAAAATGGTTTCAATCCGCTCAGCTTTGGTATTTCATGGGAAGTTGTCCTTTTTATCTTCACCAAATCAAAGACAAAATGACAAATCAACCTTCCAATGTCTCACTATTTTATTGCCGAAATATGATCGCGTTTTATCCTACTGTTTTTAGCTTAAGAAAATGGAGTAAGGTGCTGGACCAATTCCTAAAAGGTAAAAGAAAGGCAATTTAGAAAGTCTTAGAACTTAAAATTCAATCCACGAGATCCTCTGCAACTCCACTTCAGAGCCCCTCTAACAAAAGTTTACTATTTTGCATGTCCTGGGGTCTACAAAATGCTATTTCTCTTCTAGACATTTAAAAAATGTGATCATTAAGAACAAGTGCAGACACGGGACCACCTGAAGTGTTTTGGTAATAAAAAATATGGAATGAGGATTTGTCTCTTTAGGAGGACATTTATCAACCTTTTTTTAAAGGGGCAGCTACAAATATACCCACCTTTAGCTTATTAATTGACTCCGACTAGAGAAGCTCACGAGTAACTAGTTTCCAAGGGTCTCCGCATAATAACTTTGCAAGAGGATCCAAAAGTACCATACTTCACATAAGATTTCTACCCTGCAGATTCTCCTTTTATGCAAATTCCTCCAGTACACTATTCAGTTGCCAATAGTAAATTTACGGAGCACATAATTTGACATGTGAGAAAAATATGTATACTAATAGAAAAAATAGCATCCATTAGATAATCTGACATAGTTTGAACGGCTTTGATGTCAAATTTGTCCACACGTTAAAAGAGTGGGTTTGAATAGAGGAAGATTATACCTACCATTCCGTGCTGAGACAAGATTCACATCACTTAATTATGTATGATTCGGTGGTCGTGTACCTTACTTACAACAGATATATGTATACAAAGCCATCATATGGGTGAATTACTTGGGCATACCATATTCACCAGCCAAACTATCTTCCTCCATTTCCTTTTATGTTTGCATCTAGAGCTAATAAATTGTTTAATAATATCAGATGATTAATGGCTTCTATAGATTTAGACAAGGTAAATGGGACTGTTGACCAAACTGTAAGAAAGGAGCAGCTCAACCACTTGTGTTAAAACTGGTTTGACTAAAGCATAAATCATATGCAAAGCTACTCCTACTACACTATCCCTAAACATCTTAAACATCCACATGTACATATACATAACGTATATACATGTAAGAAAAGGGCTAATAAGCTGATGTCATGAATTGCAATGAGATTGTCATCGTACAGAAAGTCCATCCAATATATGGGACGAGCAAGAAGAAACAAGCTTGTCTAGAACCTGTCTTATGCTTTGTATTATATCCATATGTACATGTCCTGAAATCTTACATCATATGTTACACAATTAAACCTAACCCGTCTGCAATAAATGCAATAATTTTTGTTTTGCGATTAGTAAAAGATTTTACATGAGGTTTTTAATATCGCAATTTGGCTTTTATGTTGGGGTTTATTAGAAACAGGAAAGCTACTTTTGCCTTCTAATTTCGTGGCCTGAGGAGTCTCTAACGACGAAAAAGAGAATATGTTGCTATCGTGATTCAGCGCAAGGTTTCTCTAAGGTCTTGTGAAATTCTTACCTTGCCAGGGATTGAAACCAAATGCTTGCAAATGAATTCAACCGTTCAATTCGTTTTCGATTCAACTATCATGTTCCTAAAATTAAACAATGTCTTAATATACCTTTAACTTAACTGATTTCTATTATTTTATAAAAGAATACTGTCATATATTTTAGTTTGGACGTTTTTGTCTAACTTAATTTATAATTTAATTTGAATAAAAATTATTTACAAACTTGATTTAATTCATAGCAAATGAATAATGAATATTACTTATATAATTGAAATAATTTATGATGGTCCGAATTCAAAATATTATATAGATTTATAAATGAAGTTCAAGATTTTCATATAACTCACTTGTTCCAAGCACATCTCAAAGAAGGAATTACTTTGTGTTCTTTTAGCATATCTCTTAACTCTATCCTGCAATTTAGTTAACAATTGAAAACAATTGGACAGTGGCATTCCTCGTCCGAATCCTACAATGAGTTTGACATGCCACGTTTTGGATCTCCCAAACAATTGGACAGTGGCATTCCTAGTCCGAATCCTGCAATAAGTTTGACATGCCACGTTTTGGATCTCCCAAAAATGGAAACTTTGGTTGAGGGTCCCTATGTTCCTCCCTGTAGTTCCTCTATACAAGACATTGCTAAACACCAGTCATTGGTCTTCTTAGCTTTCTACTCTTAAATCCAGTAAGAAAAATGCTTCTATTGGCAAGTACGAGGAGCAAGAATTAACGTGCTTCAATCTTGTTATAGTAATTCATTACTCGAGTCTGCTAGCCGCCCGTGTCTGCTATAGGCAAGGCAAGCAAAATGCCATTAATGTAAAGGTGAAGCAATGGACAAATAGGAAGTCTCAAAGTTTGGTGAAGTTCCCAAATCCCAAACTATGCATATATTTACCTCTCATTTATAACCTCTTTGTCTCTCATGCTTCCAAGTTGACAAATGGGTCAAGTTCTTCTATCTAGAGTTCTTCTATTTATCTCTTTTGGTGTGAATATTACAACCTCCTAAACCTTTGCACATGTTCCCGATGTGAAATCCACATAAAAGTTAACTCGGCTAAGTTGCCGGCCTATTGCCTGTATAATATTTTTTTTAGTTAAAAAAATGTCAACGTCACTTATAATTTGTTTCTTATTTTAAAAAGCATTCTTATAATTCATAGTTACTAAAATATTTCATAATTATTCTATTATGAATTTAATATCAAACTCAATTAAAATAATTGTGATTATTTTGTTACGATTTTAATAATAAATTTACTAAAACAAATCAACAAAAAAACTTAATAATTTTTATTTTTTAGTACTACATCACAATATTTGATAATCATAAAATATAAGAGTATTATTTTAAACAATTAAACAGACCAAAGTTTTGTATCTTTTACTTATTTTTTTCTTTGAAGAGATCAAATCCCATTATCACTCAACTTATATATATGTGTCCCTCAAATCATGGGTGACTTGGCAGTTTATCACACTTTTGTGATCAAGTTTATTGTTTCTTAATTAAATATTTTCTTATCATCTAATCTTACGATCACCTTTTTGATGACTAATTTTGGTTCTATATGCTGAGATTCTTCCTAAGATAAATGATGACTAAATTTGACTCTATATGCTGAAAACTTCCTATTTATTGATTAAATTATTAATGAAGTATATTCCTAAATTGAAATGTTCCATGTCATTGTCTGCTTCTTGATAAACTATTTATATGTAGAAGATGGCTACCTGTAGGGATGTATAGAGTTCCTATACAACTCATACAAAAAGATAAGGTTTGAACAGTAACTTAGAATATAAGCAACAGGGGTTGATTAAATTTTACAATTTAAAGAATGTTTCTTTCAGTTAGATTATAACCTTAATATGATTTTGAGTATAATGAGAAACTATAAGCCACAAGGTGACATAAATAGGATAAAAGTGTATTTTAAACCATAACGTTTACATTAGAATACAAGTTGAATTCTAACATTTTGAGAAGTTTAATTTGAACCTTAACGTTTATAAAACGTTTGAAATAGAACCTATAAGGACGGAAAATCTAATGGGGGATACACTTTGTCAGTTAAATGTCACATTATGTAGAACGTGCTTTTTAAAAAATAATTTTGAATGCAAAAATAAGACCTGACACTTGATGATGTGGCCTTTTGTAATTAAAATAAAAGCGTGTCCCAAGTTTTCAAAACTAACGATTTCTTCTTCACAAAAATCGCCCAAAATCCTAAATCCCTATCCCTAACTCCCACTTCGTTCAAACATTTGCAGAAATCCCTAACGCTCTTCCACAAGTCCAATCATAGCGGCACATTTCTATCTCTTCTTGCACTCCTTTGTTGGATTCTTGGAAAACAACTTAGGGACAAAATCCATCCCCATACTCTTAATCACGTTGTGCGTTACGTCTCCTCTAGCTTACTGGGCAAAACTTCATCTTTATCGGATGTCCTACTTATTAAGGTACTTTTTTGTAGTTTAAAGCCATCTACTTCCTTCATTGATTCTGGGAATTTATATTGGTTATTTGGGATTGAATGGAAGATTCTATAACAATGGAAAAGTGACATATTGTTGGATATTAGCGGCTAAGGTATATAAACAGTTATAAGAAATAATAAGACTAGGGAAATGAAAGACTAGCTAAGAAGAATCATTGTAGAATTGAGCCATAGGCTAGGTAGAGTATTGACCTCTCAAATAGCTAGGTTTGGGGATACTATATTGTGTATTGTTGCATTTCTCTCATTGCTATTAGAATTTATTTGAGCTACTATATTTCAAACTCCATTATCAATGTACATTATTCTACTACTTGAGCATGTTGAATTAGTTGTTTACTGATTAGGTCCCATTATAGTTCAATTTACTTTTTTATTGCACAGTCAGTACAATAACTTGTTAAAAGGCAAAGATGAGGATCTAGAAATTATGGAACAATTATAAGCCTTAGAAGATGAAGGAAGATAGTTAACTCAAGAGTATTAGGATGATACGTTAGAGAAATGTGTGTCTTTTGATTTGCTAGTTTGGGATTTCTACATCTCTTTAATGATGTGAGCAAACAAAATACATTCTACTACCCATATAATGTTGTTTAATGTATATGATCTTATCTATATCTCCTCTATTACCTAAATGGTTTGTATCCTTTCTTCCTTGACATTTTTTCTTTTGATGATGAGGTTTTTATGTAAGGTTTGAATAATGTTAGGGTACCTATTTTTAAGTGTATAGTATGTTCATTTACTTGTCTCTGGGTGCTTTTGGTCATGCTTATAGGATGTGTATATGTATCTACAGCCAAAAGAGTTTAGATTTAGTTACCATTTTTCCCTAATTTTGAGATTCTACCTTTACATCTATGTTAGTGAAAGGAATAGGTAGGAAATCAACCTATAGGTTAGTAATTTTCTTATTGATTATAGATTGAAGAATGCAAATTGAAGAGGAGTTATTTATAGAATAACCAAGAGTATTAAAGAAGAAGTTGAAAGTCTCTTTTATTAGCCCTTGTTAAGATTCTACCTTTACATCTATTTAGACCTTGGCTCTTTGCTTTTATAAGGAGTTATTATAATCTCGTGCCTTAATTAATATAATTTTCCAGCGACCACTTAAGGCTATGGATGCGATGCCTTTAAGTAATACTACATTAAATTCAAATGATAATTATATGGTGTGTTATTATGATTTAAAAGTCTCGTTAAGAACTCCATGGAGTGATAATTACCAAGGAAGGAGAGTTTATGGATGCCCTAAATATCCCATAAGTTTATTTTTCAATAATGTAAAATTGTTTGTATGCATGTTTAATGTTTATCTTATTAATTATTAATTTTCTTTCAGGTTAAAGGATGTGATTTTTTTCAAGTAGTACAATGATAAATTTAGTGAGAGGGTTGTTGACGTAATGCATAAATTAATGAAAAAAGTAGGTATATAGAAGAACGAGGCTCATATAATCATAATTGAATCATATACAACATTGGAAATTGAGGAGTAAATAAGGCTAATGAAAGAAGACATTATTTTGTTAACAAAAGAGAAAATTGAGTTGAAATTTGTTTTAATGATTATCATAATAGGATTTTTGTGCTTATAGATGTTATAATATGGTTTGTTGTGGGCAAGTGTAACTAAATTGTAGTGTTTTGTTTAAAACTTGAATTATGATGAATGAAAAACCCTCATTGGAACTAAATTGTGATATATTGTCCTTTGTCTTTATTGTTTTATTATTCATGAAGATGCCTTAATGATACCTAATTAATAAACATGACATAAATATCTTTGGGATTTGATAATCAAATAATGTCATAAACATTATTAGATATATTAAGCAATACTTAGTAATCAAAACAAGGTTTGATAATCAAAGAATGTTTTATACTTGTGGAGACTATTGAGCAGGTTAAGTTGAGCCTCCATTCTCACATTTTATGGCGTTGTGGCCAAAATTGCCACATTTCCTACATTTTTATTCTTGACCTTTCTAGTTAATTTGTTTGGATTTTTCAACTTATTAGGCTCATTTACTCCACTCCTTTTACCTGTTTTAGGTCTTCTTGGCAAGAAACTTTTGGGTGGTTGAGTTTTTTACTTCCACATCAACAGTAGGTCAGAAAATTGCACCCTTAATAGGTTGTAACACATAGTCATACAAAGTGAGGAATTTGGATTTCTTGTAGTAATCATCTACAAATACCTTCGCTTATTGCTTCAAATGGTGAACAACAGTTATAACATGTTTACAAAGATATCCATAAGCTCCCATGCTTGATAATTAAACAATTAGTGTCTACGAATTCTTACAATATGCTTGCGATCACCCTTAGATACTTCATACGCTCCATCACCATTCCAAACTATTCTTCACTGCATTACATCTTTCTTATTCTTCTCCAATTTCTTCATAATCCTCAGTGCAACATTTGACTTTCAAACATTCATAAATTCTTTCCTATTTGCATGCCTCTTTATCATTATGATTCTAATAGTTTCAAACATGCTGACAACTAGGTTATCTCTTGCCGATAAGATCTACCATTAAAATTACTTATATTATTGTTGAAAACCAGACATTTCGATTTAAAAATTGGTAGCATCTTGCCCACTTCTCCTTAGGATATTCAAGCAATGCTGATGTATATCCTTGTTTTATTTTATCAAATCTTTTCAATTGCTCATTAAATTCTTTAAAGTAACACAATTCCTAAACTACTTTCGCAAATCCTTTCCTTTTCAATTCATATGACAACTATGTCTAGAACACATGCTATGAGTGACATATGATAATGTCTCTTTCACAGCCCTAATTGTAAGTGATCTAGAAGGGGGGGTTGAATAGATCCTTAATCTTTTTGTAATTTTCTACAACAAAATCAGAAGTTAATTCACACAAAAACAATTTAAATAAATTTAAATAAACAGAGTAGGGAAGAAGATCAAACACTGTTTTTATAGAGGTTCGGTGCTAAGACCTACGTCCTCTACCTAAGCTC
>JANIPN010000008.1:16038346-16048553 GCA_027478595.1 Erythroxylum anguifugum | reverse complement strand
TTCAATTTGTGGTTAGGCATATGGAATTAAATTGTGATTATATTAGTCCACTAACAATGTATTATTTCTAACATGTATTTTATTGAAATCATGACTTGAGATAGACGTGAATTTAGATGAATGTTGTTCAACAAACACAAATGTTGAATTTTGTTAAGTAATGAGGATAAAAAGATCAACGTGATGAGAACCAATGCCCGGTCTATTATTATGGATATATGGTATTACTGTTGGGCTCAAATCACAATTCTCACAATGTCAATAAAAAACAATCAACTTCTGTCAAGAGTTCCAATCTCAAAAACAAATAATCAAAAAATAAATATGACAAGAAAATAAATTGAACACTAGATATATGTGAAAAGCCCTCCAATATAGAGAAAAAATCTTGGGTTAAACTGACAAACAAATTTACTAATTCAATTGAGAACTTACAAGAGTTTAAAAGTTCCAATTTATTCATCCTTGCTAAGAATTATACTACAAAACAATTACAAATTATCCTACCAAGTTCTAGTGTTAAGTACAGATTGATATCCCAATTGAACAACACTCTCAATCTAATCCTTAAACAAACACTCGAAAAATAAAAGACAACTTGTCTTAAAAACTACCAATTATAGAATGAGAAGGACTTCTCAAGTAGGGATGACACTGGGCCGGCTCTTTCTAATTTTTTTAAAATTAAAAATATATAACAACGTACTTTTTTAATTGGTTCTGAGTTTGGGTTGTCTAAACCCAAGCTTGCTAGAAACCTAACTCTTTTAAGTAAGACGATGTCGTTTTATTTAGAATAATTAAGCCTCGAGCCATTCTGGGACTGGGCTTGGCCAATGTACCGACCCATTGAAAATAACTAAATTTAAGCCTATGGGCTAAAAATTGACATCCCTATTATCAGTTTACTTTTACTCTCTTTCTTTTCCTTTTCAGTGTTCTTTTTCACTCATATCGATGAACCCTATTATTTCTCCTTTTATAGTAAAAAAAGGGTTCCATAACTAGACATTGTCACTTACACGATCATGTAAGTAATCTCGTCCCAACCATATTTCAAGTAGTCGTGAATATACACAATCTCAATCAATCACACGATCAATTTACACTGTGTACACCTGGGACTAGTGCTTGTATATTTCCATATGGCAGGTCGTTCCTAGTATGTTATAAGCCCTGGGCAAAGAAAAAATGGGATCCTATTTTTGACTATTTTTAGCCTCTTATAAAGAATAAAAAGAAGCAAAATATGAGTCTTTTATTATTTTTTACAAGGTTAAAAGTGGGCCCTATTTTATTTCATTTTATTTCTTTGAGAATAAAATAGGCCCGATTTTACTGTTTATGAGGATGGGCCTAGGCTGATGCCTAGGCTACCCTTGCCTAGGGCCGACTCTGTCATATGGTCATGTATACCTTTGACTCTTGTCATCCACCCATACATTTTTGTCATTACCTATTTGATCTTCACATATAGTCGTATATGATAGGGACATGGGCATGTTTGATCTTACACGACCCTGTAGCCTATAGGCCATCATCTATCATGTACACATTCACATTCTCTTACACAACCTTCACACACGACCATGTAAGTTATCGAACACAAGCGCATTGTGCTTTACACGACCATATTTCTTAAGAATGGTAAATCATTATCCATTTTGACTTCACTCATTCATTATTTTAAATGATCCTTCATAATATCCAATATCACTGAAACTCATTGTTGCCTTTAATAGGGTTAGACACTCAACAATTTCTTCATCCATCCCATTTTGGGGGAGATTTGAACCATCTCAATAATTATTTGAGAGTCATCCCAACTAGCTTACTAAAAGCTTATGCTTGCTTCCAAGAACCACCTTTGTTAATATATTAATACCGTTCTTATATATGTGAATCTTCTTTAATTGTAATCGTTGTTCCTTAATCTATATCTTAACCAATGATGCCTGACATCAATGTACTTAGTACAGGAATGATACATAGTATTCTTGCCCAAATTTATAGCACTTTGGTTGTCACAAAATACAGCATAATCATCTTGTTTTGCATCTAACTCTTGAAGGAATCGTTTCAACTAGCACATCTCCTTACCTGCTTCCATAACAACTACATCCTCCACTTCAATTATGGATAAAGATACACTTTTTCGGCCTGAATTGCCAAGAAATGGCTCTCCCTATGAATTTGAACAAGTAGCTTGAAATGGATTTCTAGTTATCAAGATCTCTAGCTATGTCTGCACCTGTCTAACCTTCTAGAATTAGATCCCCGCTCAAAACACAAGCTCTATTTGGAAGTGCCCCATAAGTATCTTAAGATCTATTTCATAGCTTCCCAGTGAACTTTCTTTGGATTGGATAAGTACCTACTCACCAATGCAACAGCTTGTGCTACATCTAGTCTTGTACATACGATTACATACATCAAGGAACCAAAAACAAATCAGTATGAAGGCAAACTTACTCAACTTAAAGTAAGGTGTTAATAGCGTGTTAACTGGCTTGGTATGCTTAATATTGAACCTTTCTATCACATGTTTAATTTACCTCTCCCGTGGTGATTACAATTTTCTGTATTTCCTATCTTGAGTTATTTTAAAACCCAAAATCTACTTTCTAAAGCCTAAATCTTCCATGTCAAAAGATTTGGATAAGTCCTCTTTCAGTTTACAAATTGTCCCAACATCTTGTCTCATAATCAGCATGTCATCATTTCATATAAGGGAAGAATAATGAAATTTCCACCGGTAAACTTCTTAAAATATATACAAGAATAGACAAAAGTTTGTTTATAACCATTTCATATCATAAACGAATAAAACTTTCAATGCTACGATTTTGGTGCCTGTTTCAACCCATAAAAGATCTTTAAATTGCACACTAGATTCTCCTTACCCTGAATCTTAAATTTTTCTAATTGCTATATATATTTAAGGAGAATCTGGTATAATATCTCCTCTTCCAAATCTCTATGCAAATATATATATATATATATATTTCTTCTTTCCAAATCTATATGCAAGAAGGTACCTTTCATATCCAATTGTTTAAGCTTAAGATCTAAGCTAGTAGTTAGATACAACAAGGTTCGTATGGAAGTCATCTTGACCACTAGTGAGAAAATTTCATCAAAGTCAATGTCCTTCTTTTAACTTAATCTCTTCACTACTAGTCTTATGCTTCACCAACTTGTCATCGTCTTGCTTTATCTTGAATACTTATTTATTTTGCAATGCCTTCTTAACCTTTGGAAGTTTCACAAGCTCATAGGTTTTATTTTTCTTCATGGAATTCATTTCCTAATGTATAACTGCAAACCAAAGATCTTTATCTTCATATGACTCTATCTCTTGCTTATTTTCAACTCCTTGCTAGCAGTAACTAGAAGGTATTATGTACTCGGGTACCTTATAGAAGGCCTTTTCTCTAGTCAACCTTTAAATTCGAACATCTTCTACCACTAAACTAGGTTGCTCTCATTACTCATTATTCTCATCATCCTCATCTACACCATTGTTCGAATATGAATTATGTAACTCATCACTATCATGTTGTACCTGATCATTTACATCATGTACATGTTTATATTCTTCGTCTCCTTCACCTATGGATTGGTTAATAGAACTCGAAATAGGGGAAACATCAATAGAACTACATAATGAACTATAGAGAGTTGTCTTACCTCCTTTATTGAGGTTAGCACCCATCTTGTGCTCTTAGAATGCTACGTCTTTGCTTCTGACAACTTTATGCTTTTCTTGATCATATATTTTAAAGTCAAATTGTTCATTACTATAATTGAAAAGTATGCAAAGGACCGTCACCGTGTTAAGTTTCAGTCTCTGCTTTTTAGGTACATCTTTAAACACCTTACTTCCGAATACCATCGGATACGAATAAGAGGAGTCTTTTCTTATCTTTATTTTCTCTAGAAAGTCGAGACTTAAAGGAACTGTCAGTGTTTAGCTAATCAAGTAAACATCCATATTGACCACTTCACCCCAAAACATATAGTTTGGCAGACGTAAGCGACGTGTGCCAAACTATATTAACAAATATTAATGTTGATTTATCTTATTGCATTAAATTCTTCTGATTTTTTATTGTGTTAGAAATGTCTGTGATAAATCAAATATTTTGCTAAACTAGAACCCCTTTATTTTGTCAGAAAAGATAACGAATTAAAGAGGTATACACTTACACTCACGCAAGGATGTACGACAACTTTTTAAGGACACTCCAATTACAGACAATGATATTATGACTAATTAAATAATTCTTGAACTAGAGATCCTATTAAAAGTTGGAGGCAAAGATTTTGTTAGATAAGACATAAAAATGAGGTGAGTGGAACAAATGATATGTTGTTCTGCCACGACCCAAGTTCAAAACCCTAAGGTTTGCATGTAATGGAAGAAGAGAGAGTAGGTAAAGAGTTTTTAGGAGTCATAAGATGGCGAAGGAATAGCTTAGACAAAGCCAAATGGTGTTAACTTATTTATATGGATATATTTTGGAGGGTGGTTCTGGTAGACGAGAAAAGTCCGCTCCATGAAAGCCGTAATTATGTTTAGGAGTTTTTAATAATCCAACTCCAACCAGAGAAAATATGAACAGGAGATTATCTTTTTCGCGTTCATTGGAAAAGTCTCCATTTCCTATCCCCACAGCGAAGCTTAAAAGTTAAAAACTATATGACATCTACATAAGCCTCTTTCCTTTGTTGCGGAGCCATTCAAGCCTGAGTTCCCTCATTTGTCCGCACTTGTTTACGAAAAACACATCTTCTTCTTACGTCTTTACTAATATACATATATCAAACTTTAGCTAATGGGAGACTGGCTCTGATTCAAGACTCCTCCCTTAGGCATGTTTAATTCGATCTACTTTTCATAAAATATTATTTTTGGATCAAGAAAAGATCGGACAAATTAAAATTTTTAAGATTATTCGGATAATTAACTTTTGCATTCACTCTAATTTTGTTTCTCAATACTCGTTTATTGGATATTTTCTGCTAACCAACAATTAGATTTGCATACTATAAAATACTAATTCAAACTTAGGGCAATCTTGATTACCTCATCCCAAATATACTTTATATTAAGAATGGCGTTTTACGAAATATTCAACGTCATTATTATTAGAACTTTCAAAAAGACCCCGACCTTCTGACTTCTGTTCCTTTGTTCAAACTATCATCACATTCCGAACACCTACATTATGTTTTACCCTCTTAGCTTTTTTATTTGGTAACAATCACAAGACACATTCCTGTTTCTCTCACTAAAATTTCAGAGAGAGACGCACACAGTGGCTAGCGCCTGCCAGGTTGTGTTGGTGGAGGTTGTGGTGCGGGTCTTTGTTAATAAATGACTCTGTCTTAGACTCTATATGTTCAAATTTCCATTCATTTTCCTTCCAGAAAATTTTCCCTGATTTCTCTTCCTGTTTTTTCGTTGATTGTAACTTGTAATCTTTGTCACGAGACCCTCCTGAATTTCTGAATCCAAAAGTCTTGCGTTCTGTCGTTTTTATCTTCTTCCTTCTCTGTTTCTCTAACCTGTTTGATTGTTCCCATGAATTCTGGCAGTTGATCGTTTCTGGTACGATCACCCTTTTGGTTTTGGTTTTTCCGTTCAATGATCGCATAAAGCCTCGATCTTTCGAACAACGAAAACTACCCAATGAAGCAGTTTCATTCTATCTGTCATTAGTTTCGGAAATCCATGTAAACTTCGAACAGCTCTGGAAGCGTTTCTTGGTGGATCTATCTCTGATGCTTTAATACCTATTGGTGAATTGAATGAAGATTCCCAGAATTCCTTTCCTTTCAGACAATTCTTGAATCACCTAATTCCTTTCTTATTTTTTTTTCCCTGTTTTAATAATCTAATCTGGTGCCAAAAGCTAAGATCCTTTCAGCTCATCCACGAAGGAGTGTTCTTTTTGTTCTCGATGATCTGACACTCAATTCTTTCTAATGTCATCTCTTTAGAACATAATAATTTTTTGGTGTTTCATGCTTTTGGTTTTGAAGTGGATCATCGTATATGGGTTGTGCAACCTCAAAGCAAAAACGTTGCCGGCACTGTCAAGCACCGTATTCGCCGGTGCCTCGAAGCTATTCCATGCATGTTGTCCATCCACCACAGCAAAAAGGCGATAGCTATCATATGGTTGCTCTTACCTCAACCACCCTGGGCTCTCTTGCGCTAGATTCATCAATATCTAATCACAAGGATAGTAACGGAAATATTGAAGTTGTAACCAGAAAAGGAGAAGACCAAGGGAATGGCATTCTAGGGGACAAGGAATTGAAGAACGAGGAGTTTTTTATTAGTGGCACGGGGGCTGTAGGTGATATGGAGGTAAAGAGCGGGAAGTGTTTGGTTAGTGGCAATGGGGCTGTGGATGGTAAGGAGTTGAAGATTGGTGCCAATGGGGTTGTGGATGATAAGGAGTTAAGGAACAAGGTGTTCACGTTGGGTCTAATTGAAGCCAAGGGATGGTCCAATATGATCCAAGGAAAGATCCCGAAAGTTGCTCCCAAGACACCAATCATGACTCCACCTGGAGAGCCTGAGACGATCAATACTTGGGAGTTGATGGCAGGGCTTGAAGATGTGAGTCCAAGCCATTTTGTCAATCATCATTTCCGTAGCTTCTCTTTTGATGTTTCCCGTGAAACATGTGCGGTTGCTGATAGCCCAAAGTTAATGACAGTGCGAGAGAATAGTCCAATCCCATCGGATTGTAGCAGTAAGCCCCTGTGGCTTCAAATGGCAAATAAGGAATCCGATTCCAGGTGCCCTGAATTCGATCCAGAAGTTATTTCTACATTTAGGAAGTCATTGGAAGAGCTATCTCCTAATCATCCATTCTACATTAAGCCATCAGATATGGGGAACTCAAAGCAACTTCCATCGCTTGGCAGCGGTTTGACGGTAGATGTTGGTGATACGAAAATGACCAATCTTGTTGATAAGGATTACAAACATGGAAAGGAGAAGGTGGTTTTGTATTTCACAAGCTTACGAGGAATAAGGAAAACATACGAGGATTGTTGCTACGTGAAGGTGATCTTGAAAGGCCTGGGGGTTCGTCTGGATGAGCGGGATGTATCAATGCATTCTGGGTTCAAGGAGGAGTTGAGAGAGCTACTGGGAGAAGGGTTTAGGGGAGGCTTACCGAGGGTGTTCATAGGCAGCAAACACATAGGTGGAGCTGAGGAAATAAAGAGAATGCACGAGGAAGGTCAGCTAGAGAAGATAATTGAAGTTTGTGAAATGGTGAGTAATAGTATTCCAGGTGCTACTGGGGCCTGTGAGGCCTGTGGGGATGTCAGGTTTGTGCCTTGTGAGACATGTTCAGGAAGTTGTAAAATTTACTACGAAGCTAATGAAGAAGAACATGGAGAACTAGAAGAAGGAGAAGATGATTGTGAGTTTGGGTTCCAACGTTGCCCAGATTGCAATGAGAATGGGCTAATCCGATGCCCCATTTGTTGTTACTAAGTTTCCTTGATACGGTAAGAAGTTTTGTTGTTTTTCTTTTACATTCGAGTCTTTCTTTTCTTTTCTTTCCCACTTTCCTAGCGGGTTTTCTCTTTGCCGGTTGTTTGTTGTACAGTGAGGATTTTTTGTATCTATTTGGAAAGTGGTTCATGTCAGAAATGCAATAGACGAAACAGAGAACAATGTGCTCTAAGAAGGTTTCTTCAATCCCTAGTCATTTGTCCCAGTGACTTTTATACCAAAAAGCTGTTTTGGAATTTGGATGAAAAGAGTCTTGTATACTTGATCTTTAGGAAATAAGAATCAAATAGGTGAAAGAACAAACTACTCTGTGTTCCGTTACACCTTTCTCTAATATCTAATATAGATTTTCACCAGAGCACATCGAAGGTGTCAAGAGCTGCAGCAGAAACTATAGCCTATTTTTTTTCAGTTCTTGATACGATTTTGACTCTTATCTGTTCATATTTCCCAAAATCCATTTGCATTTGATAAGTGTGAGCTGATTTTAGAAGCATCACACAACTATATGCTTTAAAGAAAAGGGAAACTGCTGATCAAGTGACGTGACGGTGATAGACCGGTTGATTCCCTTGTGGGTTTTGGTAATTACTCTATTACCCTAGGATATGAAGTCGGTAGTTGCTGGCAGATATTAAAGAATGGGCCAAATCATGGAACTGGTAAGCAAATTAGGTGAAGAAGCCTGGTCAGAATTGGGTAGCTGCAGTTGCACTTAGAAAGAAGAGCAACAGGTCAATCCTCATATTTTGGACTTGCTGAAGTAATCAGAGAAGCCAAGGAATGAATGTCATTGCCCGCAACTCCAAAGTTCTCAATTTTCAACAGAAAGACTGAGTCTATAGTATAGAGGGATACACAGCACAGCCACCACAAGAAAGCTTTTTTTTTTTTTTAACGCAAACTCCTTGAAGAGACGGCAATTTGTTCTAACCATTTTTTAAAGAACCTTTCTCTTCTCCCATTTTAACTCATTCAAGTCTCCAGTCCAAGGAATTGTTTTGTCCGCGTTAACATTTTCTCAATCATGCCTAGCAAGAAAATGACTTGCAGTTAACTGATTCTCCAAGATAAGTAGAAGATTAAAGAATGGAGATAAATTGACTCTTGATATCACTTTCTCTGACATTGTAAAGTTGAATTAGCTAAGTCCAGATGGGTGGGGATGAATGGGACCTTTTCTCGATTGCAGGATTAGATGAAGTTGATTAGTCACATAATTGTTCTAGCCCTTCCAATTTCAGCAAGAGATAGCATGAAAGAGCAAATAAATAATACGATTATATATGCCTAAAGATGCAGGTATCTGTCTTTATCTGCATGTCTTCCCATTTGGGATCCTACCATTGAATTCAGAGATAAATCACACTTAGCTAGATGACATAGTCATATCTAATCATGTCAACTTCCGGTTGGAGTGGTGACGGTTAAGTTCATTCAAGAGGAGAGCATACAAAGTGCGGATTCAGCAACTTAGCGTTACAAACAGTTTCACTGAGAGAACAGCATTAACCATCAACGTGGGGCAAGCTTTCGTTTTAGGCCCCATCTAAAAACCAATTACTTGTAACTCTTATGTTTTGCCCTTCCTTAAAGCAACAGCAGATACCGTTGGATTTGCCTACACCACTGGGTTGGAAACTTGTTATAAATAAGTGGAACCCAATTGGGCAACCAAGCCTATTTTAGACTTCAAAGATTTGTGCTTTTGTCACAATTTGCAACCCACGGCTTTGAAGTTAGCTTTCACCTCGAAAACGAAAAGTGAATCATTCTTTTTGGTGCAAGTTCCCTAAATTAAGGAGTTAAAATACAGATGATAGAGATGTGCAACTTTTAGTGTCACAACCATGGCTGGTTCAGGTTGTGTTACTAGACTATAAAAGAACAATAAAGGTTCTGTTGGCAACGGTGGTTGCTTAAGTAGGTGGCAGACATCAAAGGATAGATAATTAAATATCAGTTCACATGTAACCTAAAACATTAAGTGGCCTATCGCTTTTAGACTCCTCCATTCCTGAAAATGCAGACATTTGAACAATTGAAACAGAAGTCTGGATGCTTGAGCTTGACAATGGCCAAAAGTTGTGGGATCTTAGCTAGTGGGACTAGTGTTCCAGAGTTGACGGGCTGACCAGCAACAATTTTAGACCAGATTCCACCCTGAGCATGAAAAAGAAAAAAGTCCAGATTTTATGACTGCAACAGCTATGTATTTTGTTTTTAGATAAATGGAGTCTACTCCCATCACTTCCAATCCATAGCAACCAATTGGCCATGGTCTTATTTTCTTATAATTTTACTTCAAAAAAAAAGAAGAAAACATTGGTCATGATCTATTATTTTTCTGGCTTTGACTTCATCAAACACTTGTAACGCCAAACTAGTACATGGAATGAAAGTATTTGTAACATTCCGAAATTCCCTTATGTAATAGCCCGTTTTCTATAATAAGGATTAGAATCTTAGATTATTGCACATGGCCATATCATTTTTTTTTAAAACAACGCTGATTCAAGTTCAGCGCAAATTATTCATATCCAAAGATAAAACGTCATACAAAAAATTTAGCGGGCATACCCCTCATTCAAAACCAGACATAGAATTAGCCGCTCTAGCTATCTTATGAGCGACTTGATTCGCTGGTCGCTTAACAAAAGC
>JANIPN010000008.1:15978047-16007343 GCA_027478595.1 Erythroxylum anguifugum | reverse complement strand
AAAAATTATTCTATAAATTAATAAATATTAATTTATCGATAAATTAATAAAATATTTATTTATCAATAAATTAATAACTCCGTATGAGATAATAATTTTTCAAGTCCCAAAAATATTCATTTATAGAGGTTTTACTGTTCTATGTAATTAAATTGGACATTACAACCTTATAAAAGCATTTTCATTGCAAATATTTAGCATAAGACATTAAAATTGTGGATATAAACTTTAATTCTATAAGTATATAGTTCATTGAATCGAGGTTCGAAAATTATTAGTAAGTTAAGGAATCGGTTTCTCTTTTTATATTTAGTTTTGTACTTATTCTTGATTTATAAGAAAAAGTTAGAAAGAAAAAGAATATATAGCACCAAAGGGTTTCGCCCTCCATAAGATTTGGTCGGAGCTGTTCACTTCCACTTAGTCGCTCGCGTGCTATTGAAAGTTGAAACATCTTTTCCTGCGGGGGAAACAGACAAGAGCGCTAGCTCCATGAAAAAATTATGTAGGGTGGTGAAAGGTTTCGACACACTTTTTCTTAATTTTTGAAAAGGGAGGTAAGTGATTATTCTAATTTTAATAATTTTTGGTTATGATAATGACTTGATACTGAGTTTTGAAAAGCTTCAAATACACACACCTAAAGCTTCAAACTGAGTATTGAATTATATACGGCTGAATTTAGCTCAACAGGTAAGGTAATAATAGTATAGATTCATTCAATTTCGGCCAAAGTGACACATGCATGTACGAAAATCTAGAAAGATGAGTGAAGATTTGAGGCATATGGGGTAGCAGTATTGCCTAGAATAGGCCAAAAGTACTGCTTCATAATGTGGTATGGCAAAAGTAACGAAGGGAACACATGCGCAAATTGAGGGATTTTGGTAGTGCAGATTCATCGCGACTTAATAGCGATTTCTTTTGAATTATTGAGAAGCTTGTGAGCTAAAGGTTCCCCCCTTGGATCCTGCCCAATGTTAAAGGCGACTTTCTGTTTCCTCACCCTAAAGGGAAGAAGAATATAAAATGACAAAATATATATGTGCAACTCTATATACACTCGCCTCTCTAGGGTGTATCTGGAGCTCTTCCTTGTCACGCGTACTGCATGCGACAAGCTAAGTGTTCTAATAAAACAACTAAGTCATGAGTCAAAATGATTTGTTCTTCAATGTTAGGCTGAAGTCTATGAGTAGAGAAAAGTTATAGTCTGCATTGTTGACAATGTACACAAACCCTTTAAAACAAAATTGCCGAATATGGTCTTTATGTGGCCAGACTCTTTCCCTCTATTTGAATCCATGGAAAAAGGAAACTGGAGAAGAAGACGTATGGTAGATTGTCAACTATTGCACATGATTACTAGTCCTCCATGATTGGTTCAAAATTTCCCCGGTAGCAATCAACCACCACCAACATTTTCTCAAACCTCGATCTCCTTCAATAATTACCGACCATTATCTCTGCTCATTTGGCCTGGATTGACCTTAATTAGTGAGCTAATTAGTAATCAGAGAGGTGGTGCTTTCTTTGGCCTAATTAAATGTTTCGAAAAACTAATGATAGTATAGTTGATGGCAAGTCCCTGTCAATTCCCTCTTTCGAGAAATATTGGTGCAGGGATGAAACCTTAGGTCATGACTGTTCAAATTCAAGAGTTTATTGGCATAGCCCCACTTCCATTTCATGAATAAAGTAATATATTCCCCTGCATTAGCTCATAGTAACCACTACATTTTCTTTTTTACCGCCATTGTTCCTCTTAGATACAATGTCTTTGTCACTCGACCAAACTTGTCTTTCAATTCTGAACTGGACGTTATATTAATTACTTGGTCACGGGATTTTGTTGCAAGGGTTCAGTCCTTTTCTGCCGTTTGGTCGCTTGGAAAATTTGTGTGGACGTGATGATCTTTTCAGTCATACGGTTCCCCCATGCAAGCAATAGTCATCATATGGGGAGAATATTAAGCTCCAAGTCAAATTTTCTTTTTCTCCTTTTTTTTTCGTCTTCATGATTAAACAAGGTCGAAAGTTTCTAAGTAGAGAAGCCACATTCTTGTGTCTCCATTCCGTGCTTGATGGAAATCCCACTTGTACCTAGAAAAGTTTACGCTGATAAGACTATATAACTGATCAAATACCAAGTGCATGGTTGATGCCATTTCCTTGAACCACTTCTTGAAAAGATCACTGCATAATTACACGAAATCTTGCTGACAAATGTTGCGTAGCGCAAGACTTTTCAGTGAAGATAAAATTTTATTTGATGTTTCCTAACATAGCAGCTTCTTTTTCCATCCAAATAACAAATTCCAGGATTGATCATTACTTGATAGGAGCAATATTTTATTAAATAACTGATTGAATGTGACGCAGATGTACAATTGCAAACCAAAACAACTGTCATAATAGTAGTTGCAATTATCGGCATAATTGCAGTATGTGCTGTTGTAGTTGTTGTAGACCCATGTATATTTTATACCTAGAAAAGTGATTGCAGCAAAGAAAAGGTCCGGGCTTGCTCAATCTTTTTATCAGATTTATTTTAGTCTTTTCTTTTTTCCTTTTTGATGCTTTGAGCTGGTTTCTTTCAGGAATTAGAGAATGATTATCGTTTTCAAGTATAGCTTGCAATTCTCTGCAATTTGCTGAATCTATAGAATCTCAAATAGCTTCCCCCACATCTTTGACTACCTTACAGATCAAAGCATGTCTCAGAAAAGAAACACTAGCATCGACTGATCTATGAATCACAAGATTGTAAATATGACTTTTTAGTAAAGTGAGTCAAACTATAAGCACTAATATTAATATTCTATCAAATCAGGATCCGGAGATGATTTAGCCTTTTATGCTGACATTATGCCGCTTGATCCCTACTTGCCGACAAAACCACCCTGTTAGTATATTATTCCTTCATTTGTTGTTTCTCTTCTTAACAATGGACAAGACATTAACCATAAAATTCATGCAGATTCATACTTCAGAATCCTGACGGGAGCAAAGCAACCTATATATTTTTATGTCGACGAACTGATACAAAATCGTCAAATTTAATTGCTAGCATGATTCGCAGAAAGCATTTATAAACCATATCTTATAATATATAATAGGCTTTGCTAGTGCAAGTCCTTTACTTATTATGCAACTAAATTACATACTTGCCTACCCACATGGCATACCTTAAAATACACTCTAAAACCCTGTTTGATCTAGTGATCAAAAACCATCTAGTCATTAGTAGTAGGAAAGTTGCACTACTGAGAATTATACTAATACAATTTATTAAGCATCTATTACATAATCAAACTCCGGATTATCGATGCTTCGGGACTATCAGCATCAATTGTTGCTAAAAGCTGAGACAACCGCTCGCTCAAGTCATCCACCTCCCTGTGTAAGTTCCTGATATAGTTGCAGGTCTCTTGTAGAACCTTGGAAGCTGATACCTGAAGCAACAAAAGTCAAACCCAATTCGCTACAAGTCTTATATTTTAAACGAACCCTCCCTTCCTTCACCTTTTTACCGTCATTGTGGAGATTTCAACTTATAATAAGAAAAAGATTAGATTAGGGATGTGCACCAATTTAGGCAACAGTAAGAGTTTGGTCCAACTATACAAAGTTAACTGTTTAGGTCAATAAGAACAAGAAGACCTATGAAAATATTGTCCTTGATGTCCGGTTCACATTTCAAACTATCGGAAGAAAGCAATTTTTATAACTGTAATACACTGTTGATCATGTGTTACAAGTTCTATGCTTGCATTGTGTTTTTATTATTTTCCCAACTTTGTCTTCTACCTCCATGTGGAATGATATGGTTGGCGTACTCCCACCGGTAATATTCCAGGCGAAGAGCAACAAGAAAAGGGCTTCACGTAGCCATAGTTTTAAGTGCATAACATGAGTACTTAAAGGGGTGACTTAAAAATTAAGTACCTTATCAGAGCGCCTGACTCGAATTTCAGGCAAAAGTTGACGCAACTTGGAGACAAGCTCGATGATCTGATCATCAGTGATCCTGGGAGCACTACTAGTTGATTGCCTTGATCTTCTGCTAGACATCTTGCACCAAAAGAGTGTATATAGGTCTGTTTTCAAGCTCAAGCCACAGGCTATGCTCAAACTAAGAGAGACGAATTAGCTAAAGATCCAAATGGGAAGATATTACAGTAGCTATAGAAGGTATCTAGAGTTAACAAGGGTAGATTGGACGGAGAAAAGAGAGTAGGGAAGAAGGGAATTGTATGTTGGATAAAAGAGACATGGAGAAATGGAGAAAGTGATAAGAGAGTTATAAAGAGAAGGACCACAAGCAACAGAAAGAGAGAGAGAGAGAGAGTACAATATCAATAGACAGCGATGTTGGATGTGAAGAGGACAAGTGCATTGGAGAAAGAAGTGGACTAGTTTAGGCTTGAGTGTTTTAATTTGAGAGAGAGAGAGAGAGAGGCTATACACCTTATGTGTGTTCCCAAGTTGGGGTTTGATTTCAAGTGCGCTAAGAGAAGTGTGTTTGTTTTTGAGCTAACAAAGTGGGCCTTCATGTGCATGTCTCAATACACAATACCATGTGATCATAGGACATTGATCCTCTCCAATCAGGGCCTTTTATCACTGAATTTCATAAAACAAAAACAATCGCCCTGGAGCTGGACTTTCCCCACATATTATATATATCTATAAATTATATAATTATGTAGCTGCTGCTGCTGCCAGTACTGGTACTGTCAACAGTACTGCCATTAACTCCAATTCTTATTTAGCAAGTTGTGTTAACCGTAACCCCTTGATAGATAGATATCATATGCCTGCCTGCCTTCCTTCCTTCCTTCTTCTCATTGGTCAGAACCAGTCTTGAGTAGTCAGTCAGTGTTCATGCTTTTTATAAACTCTGAAAAACTAAGCATAAAGTACAACAGCGATTTAATTAATACTCCATTAGTTATGCTAATCATATTCATTAAAATTTGTATTAATTAGATTAAATGTTGGCCTTGATATATATATATATATATTACTCCATAAAAGAAATTATTTAATTTCTTCATCCTTAGCTTGTTTGGGACACAAGTACGTGATTGTTTGCAAACCTTTCGTCCCTCACCTCACATGCTCTTTCTTTGGCATACACGACATGACACGTGTCATGTCTTGCTCTGGAACTTTTTATATTAGGGGGCGATTTCTAAAACGGGCATGCTTATGTAGTTTTCATGCCTATCAATGTCACGTGATTTAAGATAATCTTGCATTAATTCTCTCTGCTTCTTCTAATTGGCTGTTTACAACACAACTGCAAATTAATTCATGCAACAACCCCATTTAAACTCCTCAAGCTTGCTTTTATCTAATGTCTGTAATTGAAGTTAACTTCTCTGCTGCCTAGCTCATGTTACAGTACAATGTTGACTAGGCACCTTAATTGTTAATTTTTCCGTCAACATCCAACAAATCTTGAACTGGGATTATGTCGTTGATGTTAATTCAAAGGTCAGGCTTACTTGGAGGGTATATATTCTTAATTATTTTGTGAGCTTTAATATTATATATATGACAATTTCTGATGATTGATGAATGAAGCAAGTTGATAAGGCTTGTACCATGTATTTATTATTTAAGCATCTTTTGTCACTTTGAATATTAGAAAACAAAAAATACATGAGACTCAGATTTCCTTGTCTGCCTTGTCCCACAAGTCTGTTAATTATTTTTTCTTGCATCTCCTCGATCATGTGAGTATGAGAGACAAAGGGCAAGAAGATGGTAGAAGAGAAACTAGAGTTTTTATGCTATTTTATTATTTTTTTCTTGTCAGTGATCACATTAGGGTTAAAGATCACTTCAGCATGTACAGAGGGTTAGGAAAGTGGGTGTAGAAATTAAGTCAATGTAAAAAATCATACACCATCACCTGATCGCTTACTAGCTAGTTACTTAGAAAATGGACCAACCCTTATAGTGTCATTAACTACAACTCTGATATGGTACCATTGCATTTGTTAGTCCATGTGAAAATGGGAGAATTGACCAAACCATATTCTGTCATTAACTGCTAGAGCCACCTTACATGTTAGTCCATGTGAGTTTTTTTTTTTTTTTCCGAGTAAATCAGGTACTAGAGCTAGCACATCACATATCCATTTATAGAGCATGATGAAAGATACGTGATTTTTCACCAAAAACCACAGATGCCCTTCCCTCCCCTCTGGGACCAAATCAGTAGCAATTTGCCACCATGTCTAATGGGAAATACGAATGCTTTTCTATTGTTTCTAAAAAGTCAGTTTTCTTTTCCCTGTTTCATTGTCTTCCCATCTCAAGTGTATAAGATGGAGTTTTTAGGCCAAAAGTAGGCTACTAAATGAGTCTGGTAGATGTGTTATCATGATTCAGTGGACTCCTACATCTTGAGTAAGAAGGCCTATCGAGTTTTTTATGTTGGTTCTTTTTGATGCATAACTAAAGTCGCTGCTTGACAGATGGGATATTTGGTCAGGCAAAGCCAAGAATTGTGGCAAATTCTAGCAAATGCAACCTTTTCATCAACTTCCTTTACCGAATTTAGAAACATCAGTAAATTCCTATGGCACCACTTTTTGACCATACATGCAATCACTTCCAAGTTTACAGCATGTTATGGGATCTGATCTTTCAGGATTTTAAAATAATCACTTCCATTTATATCGGAGATACATGGGATTAGGTCCACAAACAGTTGATCAAAACATTCCAATTCGATTAGCAAATCAAATCGATTGAAACTTGCTAACATTAATTCTTTAGTTTGAATGAAAAGGAAAAATTGATCAAACGACTCAAATATCTCTTAGGCATACATTAATCTGTATTTAAGTCACAGAATGTTAAAAGGGCATTCGAAATTTAGAATCCCCCCCGACATACAATAAATGATGTTTTAACACATGCACCAACTTTGTTGACAAGTAAGTTGGTCTTTAATTGTTACTTAACTGCTTTATCCTGATCTGTAATTATGGTTTAATGCCATCTCTCAACTACCTTCTCTCCTGTACCACACGCTCGCTCGCCCACTTCAAAGTAATAATTTGTTGACAGTCAGTCAAGAATAGCAATATTACATTTGCTCAAACGTGTTCATGAATTGAAACATATAACAAATAGAGTACTCATTCCTAATTGACCCGATATATTATCTACTTGTCTTTAATATAGCTAGCATGAGGCCAACGGTCTAACTTCTATATCTTTTTGACGAAATGATGGCCCCTGACTATAGTTCAGTTACCACAGAAAGTAAATAAGTGATAGTTAGTCCCAAAGTTAAGGAAATTTTTGTGAAGAATTAAGTTAAATCTTCGTGGAACGAAAATATCTATGGTTACCAACAAGATTTCCCTCTCTGCGAATTGAACTCAAGTCATTGAACAGAAGTGCTAGCTACATAAATATTTTGAGATTCTCGCTTAAGAAACTAAGGAGTACTCAACTTTCTTTCGTCAAAAAGGGTCTTGGTTAGTTAATGCAATGATTGAAAAGAGAAGGCACGCATGCATGATGGAGATGGACTTCTAGAGAAGCTTACAAAGTTAAGATATTGATTGACTACATTGGCAAGTGTGCTACTCTCATATGATGAGAAGAAAATCAGCTAGCCCCGTTGGAATTGTTTTGTATTTTGGAGTTGCTCAACTTCAATATGTTAATTAACCTCACAATTCTTTACTACTTAGGCTTTGAAATCTTGAAATTGAACCCCGGCTAGTTAGTTTATAAAGATATTAAAGCAAATGCTCCAACAGTTACTAATTAAGCTATTGCACATTTTCTATATCTCAAAATTTCTTTTTTTTAAATCACATCTCATTACATTTATTTTTAACTCTTTAGATTTTTAATAAATAGTTTTCTCATTTTTATTTAGTAATATATTCATGTCATTATTAGATTTATTTAAATTAAATTAAATATTAATTATTTTATATTATATGTTCTTTGGATAAATTATATTTAAAATTTATGATTTCGTAATATTAGTCAAAACACTACCAAGATAATAATAAATTGTTTGAACTTTTAATTTATCGTAAACTAAGTCGTTATTAATTCTATAGTTAACAAATACGCAGAATCCTTTGACATATACCTACATTTTTTTATTATATAAAATTTATATAAACTAGCTCATGGCCATACAGGCATACACTCCCTTGATTTTCACGCAATAGCTACGTCAAGGGGAAAAAAAAAACATATATAAGTAACATCAATGGCTTTTGACGCAAAAGGCCGATGATGCTCATGATCGAACTAACTTGAATTTTATTAGCATCCACTTAATAAAGACGATACTTCATTAGTCCGTACAAAAGCCTATTCTCAAGAGCCTGACTTTGGTTTTCTTGATTTGAAAGAAAGCCTGGAAATAAGTTGCTGGTTGAGGCATCAACTGGGCAGGCAAATTAACATCATAAAAGGACACTATAGTACGCGCCAGTCCAACTAATTCACCAACCTTAAGTCCAAAGAATATAATTAGCCCTTCGGATGTCCATAAATATTTGGTTTCTTGGCTTTTTGAAGCTCTAGTAGTATAGTGGGCATTTTATTGAATGAAAAGTATTAGGAATTTCACATCGGACAACTATGAAGGCATTCAAGAATTTATAATAGTGTGCAAACCTTTCCCTCTTGAACAAGCTTTTGAGGGTGAGTTAGATTTAGGCACTTTCTAATATGATATTAGAGCCAGTTTGTCTCGATGGTTTGGGGCGACATCCGGTTATGTCTCTTTGCCCAATATATCCATCAGATGTGCAGTCCTGCTCTGGACTGAGGGGGTGTGTCAGGAATCCTACATCGGACAACTATAAATGCATTCAAAAATTTATAATAGTGTACAAACCTTCCCCTCTTGAGCTTGCTTTTGGGGGTGAGTTAGGTTTAGACACTTTCTAACAAAAAGACTCCCAACATTAAGTATATTACCTTAGAAATCAACATTCTTAACCATCTTTTATGCCCATAGGTGAATAGTAGAGGTTGCACTTTCTTAACACCTCTACTGCTCAATTTGGGTATTAGTATTTATGTTTTAGTGGACCTCCCCTGTTGGATATGGGTTTCATCTAACCCCAATTTCATGTATGAATTGGCTGGGCCTGAAATGGTCCTAAACTTAGGTAAAACTTAGCATCTCTAACGTTGTAAGTGTTTTTAAATAATAACAATATTTTTTAATACAAGAAAGATTATCTTTTACCTTGTCTTATATATCAAAATTAATAAAACAATTTTTAATTATCTGTTTCTTCTAAAATAACTAGAGAATTAGGAAAAGAAAAGAAAAGATTGTTTAAATTAAACCTTTTCAAAAGAATAAAGAAAAAGCGCAACTTGGATCCTATTATTAGAACAAAAAAGTTTGAAGAGGCATTATTAGCAGTAAGAACAACTCTATGTTGATTGATAGTTTGTAGGAGAGGAGTTGGGGTTGGAAAATATAATAGAAAAACTGCAATTATACGAGGGAAAGCTCAATTTTCTTGCTCGGTGGCAGCGGCAATTGGAAAGGGCAAAAGGTACTTCTTGATGGACCCATCAGTGTACTCTTCCTAGGACCAATTGTGAAAACCAGTCTCAACTTTTAAAGATTGACGACCCTGCGCACCCATTTGGCTTTTTATGACAGAATTCAGCATCAGAGAGTTTCAGTCTCTCTAAAGTTTTGCTGATGCCTTCAATTGCCTTATATCAGAATGCCAACCCCGTAAGGCCAGAAAATGCCGGGATAGTACTGTCAGACAAATGGGACCCTTTCATGGCTACTAGACAATGCTTATACTGTAGCAGCCTCAACTCAACTCATACTTTGAAAACAAAAACAAGACACTGTCAAGCTCAGAGTCAGAGAGAGGAGTCCTGAAATCTAATTAAGTAAACCTATGCAAAGACAGTTTAAGTTCTCACATTACCCCTCAGCGGAAGGTAAATCATCCTGCTGTAAAAAAGTTAACAAATCCTTGTAAAATCAACAAGTAAAGAGCCAGCAAGAAAAAAATTAGTTCATGTTCTTTTCCTGAGGCATTTCCACCCACAATTGAAGATATTATACTCCCAGACTTTTTCTGCCATTTATCGTCAAAGTATTGTTGAGGCACATACGGCCGAATCACTGGCTAATATCGGCAAAAGTTGCAGGCGGGCTCATATAATGAGACTGAGACACTGCAGACTGACATGATAAATCACCTCTGCTATGCTATTATCTTTTGAATCAACACTGTCTAATCCATTTTTCTGTAGGACCCCAACACCAGGAATCTATTTCTGCATATGTTCTCTGCCCTGCCACTTTTTTCCCCTCTTTTTTTCCTTCTGGAGTCACTCCTTGGACCAAATTCTGGAGTCACTCCTCTTTTTATTCACTGTGCACAGTGAATTAGAAGGTAGGAAACTTCTTGGTTTTCCTTTATGACAGATCAATTACTGTGCCATCTAATCACTTAGATAAAAGGAAAACATTAGTAACTTGAAAATCTATAATTGATAGATAGCCGGGCCCTTTCCATGCCCATTCATGACCTTCACTTTTGTTTTTTTTTTTTATAAATTACCTTCACTTTTGAATTGCATGCGTATACTTTACATCTAATAGAACTTTCAACTCAACTCATATCATACTTTACTAAATACAAAAGCAAAAGAAAAAGAAAAGGATGGTCTTATCTTAAAACTGAAAATACACATCAGCTTAACACATGCAATGGAAAGAGTGACGATGATAACAAAAAACCTTTCTAAACATGTTTCTGGATGGTTACAGTATTAAAGTAATCACTTACAGAAAAAGGTGGAGGGAAAAGTTAACAGAGCACCAACAACCAGATGGATGATAGATATAACAGGCTTATCAACCATTAGATATATTGAAGATATAAAATTTTTCCTACCCCCATAAGTTGGAGTGGAGATGAGGTATTGGCAACATTCATGAAAGTCCTCATATTTCCCATATCTACAACTGTCATCATCATTCCAAAAAAAAAAAAAGGCAGAGGAAAAGGAAAATGGAAACATAAGGTTAATGGGACCCCAAACATAATTTACCAACCAACAAGGCCATGTTACTTCAAAGAAACCCCCCCTCCCTGCTCCCTCGCCCCTCCCCCTCATATGTGATGGTGCTGTAGCTGCAACAGTCTAGAATATGCGCTGTCAGGCCGGCTAACTAATTCAGAATGGCTGCCTTGCTCAATGATTCTACCATCTTGCACAACACCAATACTATCCACCCCTCTAATGGTGGATAATCGGTGAGCCACAACCACCGTGGTCCGGCCCCTCATTAGCCTTTCAAGTGCTTCTTGTAGGACACATTCTGATTCAGCATCTAGTGCACTTGTGGCCTCATCTAGTAGAAGGATTGTTGGGTCCTTGAGAACAGCCCTGGCAATGGCAATTCTTTGTTTTTGCCCTCCAGAGAGCTGAACTCCTCTCTCACCAACAGGTGTCTTGTAGCCATCCGGCAATGCACTTACAAAACCATGCACATTGGCTGCCCGAGCAGCCTCAATTACTTCAGCCTCAGTTGCACCATCTTTTCCATAAGCAATGTTATCAAATATGCTTGATGCAAATAGGGCTGGCTCTTGTTGCACCAATCCGATTTTAAGCCTCAGGGACTTCAAATTTAGTCTTCGAATATCCTTCCCATCAATCATGACTTTCCCTGCTGTTGGATCATAAAATCTTTCAATCAATGCAATAACCGAACTCTTTCCGCTCCCGCTGGCTCCAACAAGGGCCTGGCTTTGGCCAGCTCGTATTCTAAGGTTCAGGTCTTTGAATACTGGAACATCAGGTCGTGAAGGGTAAGCAAAATCAACATGTCTAAGTTCAATCTCCCCCCGGGTTGATTCAACAGGTTCAGCCTCGGGATCATCAGGATCAATCTTAGTGGAACGGTCCAGAACAGAAAAGACAGAGCCAACAGCCTCACCACCCCTAATAATCTCTGGAGCGAGACTAACGGTTTCTGCAACTGAATTAGCTGTTACAACTAGTACCACAAAAACCTTAATAACCTTGGAGAATGTGGATGCACCCTTGCTAACTAGGTGAACACCGTACCAGAGAATGAGAGCTTCAGAGGAATACAAAGCAAGCTGAGAGAGGCCAAAAAGAAGGCCAGAAGTTTGGCTCCGACGTAAACTATGGAGTTGTGGAACCCGGAGTTCATGACAGAATAAAGAGAGTATCTTTCCTTGAGCATTGAAGGCCGCAACAGTCCGGATGTTGCTCACTCCCTCACCAGCAATCATGCTGGTCTTCGCATGGGCCTTGGCTGTATCTCCAGCAAATCCTTTGAGAGAGAGTTGCTGCAGTGAACAATTTGTAAATGGAGTTAAATAAAACCAAAATGCATTAACATTAATGCCTGCATTTTAAATCAACAAGATAAATTTAATCAATTCTTTACATTTAACTTCAGGTAATAACGACCTAAAGTTATAAACTTAGTACGAGTGACCTTTGGCAACAAAAAGCGTTCCCTTGAAATTTCTGTTGAATTTTGGGCATCTCAGTTCATATCCTACGTTCAACAACGAAATGCCATGTAAAACAAAGGTTGATTATATTTGTATAAAAACCTTAAAAGGAGTTCACATCTGCCAGGCGGGGTCCTGAGTTGGACTGTTTCAAAGGCACAGGAACAGGAAAGTAGTGCAAGACCACACGTCATTTGCTTTCTTATATTTTTATTCAGACACTGGTTAGGGTATGGTAAAACCTACAGATCGTTTTTTTATAGACCAGCCTGTATAATTACTGCTCCGTCACAGATGTCCCATGTCGATTGTGGCTTCCTTTATCTGCTGGTTTGAAAGACATGGGCCATCTTGGAAGAGATTGTCCGCTCAACTTTGAGGTGACCCCATGACCACGAGGTGGAGCCTTAGCAGGGTCAGTGAAAGCAACCCACCCCTACAGAGGGCAAGAGCCACTGTACACTTCCAAGTACATACCCTCAATCAATGATTTTCACGTCGGGGCATTCACCAAATTAAGAGCAACCCCCATGCAAAGACAAAAACGTCACTGTTTAGGACTTGTGTGTACCTAGATTCTAGAAACCCTAATTTATTCAATACTAGACCCAACCAACCTTGGCTGTCACTGCAAAAACTTATGAGCCTGTTGATTGCCAAACCCAGAAAAAAAAAAAAGATAAGATCTGCTCGAAAATTAAAAGATTCACGGGCCAAGAATTCCCTTGAAAGACTCGCCTGGTTGCAGATATAAAATAAAAGCACAAGTAACTAAAACTGACAATAATATATAGTTATTTCATGTACCAAAAACATCGCAGGGGTGCACTGTCAGTGGGCCGTTGAAATCACATGATGCAAGAAAGATAAACAAAGCAAAGTTCAAATTTTGACTGGGATAAGATTGCTAATCAATAAAAAAAGAAAAAATATATATAAAAGACGAAGGCTTCTAGATGCTAAATCTTAAAGGAACACCCTCGAATTGAAGAACTATATTATATCTTCAAACATAAAAATATTATGCACAGAAGGTGGGAGGAAGCACGTGGTGGTCAGATGTATGTGACAAGTTGTAGTTTTTAGCTTCTGTCGTGTAATGGGAAGGTAAGATTCCGAACATCAAAAGAGGAGTAGGAGTTGTTTTGTTCACTAAGAGTTCACCCCATCTGCCTTTCTTGTACCTATGTTATTGCTACTTGCCATCTGACTGACTAAACCCTCTTAAATGGGAAAAATATCGCACAATTACTAATTTATTTTTAAAGTCAGAGTAAAATTAATGTCCAAGAAATATTTATATCGTCTACCTGGAACACAAACATGATGAGGGTGCTTAAACCACAAGTAATGTGAACCTACCTGCGCAAAGTTGGCAAGGACCAGGAGAGGAAAGGTGGCTAAAATGAGAAGAGAGACCCTCCATTCTACAATGAAAGCAACAATGAAAGAGATGAGGAGGGAAGTCATGTTCTGCAGTATCACTGAAATTCTCTCAGCGATAGCAGATTTCACGTCAGCAGCATCTGTAGCTAATCTTGCTGCAATAAGGCTAGAATTGTGTTCTTCTTCATCAAACCATCCAACTTCATTCCTCAAAATAGCTGAAGAAGTGACAAAAAGACTTTTTAAAGAATTTTAAGGAAAAAAATTATAATCTTTCTTCTTTTAATGAATATATGAATAAAACAGCATAGGGAACCCTTAATTTTACCTGCAAGCATCATCCTCCTCACTCTCGTGGTGAGGTTCTCACCCATGATACTGAAGAAGTAATGCTGAATTAGATATGCAACCACAGCATAAAGGCCAGTACCTATGTAGATGAAAACAAACTCCTTTGTTTTTCTTTCCATGGAAGCATAATTTCTGTAATAGAAAACCTCAATCATATTGCTCATTACTATGGCGAACGTGGGGCCAATGAAACCAGATAGCACAGATCCTATGGCGCCCATTATTGAGTAGGGCCATTCTGGAGCATTTAGCTTGAGTAGCCTGCAGAAATAGCCATCAGGAGCTGGATTTTTACGGCCAGTCTCAGCATTTGAGATCATCTCAATACGACCATCAGCACCAGTACTGTATGAGTAGCTTAAGTTTCTTCTTAAACTGCCGGAGCGGAGGCTGAGAGACTTTGTGGAAAGTGAATGGCTGAGACGTGATGAGCGTGATCGACGGGTTGACGGGTTTGCGAAATCTCTATTTTTTACCGTTTCTTGGAATCTGATTAATGAAGCATATGATCCACCCTTGGCTATCAGTTCTTCATGAGTTCCTGTCTCAACTACCTGTCCTTGTTGGATAACTGCAATTGTATCAACGTTTCTGATGGTGGAAAGTCGATGTGCAACAACTACTGTAGTTCTTCCAACCATAAGACGGTCCAGTGCTTCTTGGACAATGCTCTCAGAACCTGCGTCAAGAGCACTGGTTGCTTCATCAAGGAGGAGGATCTTAGGGTTCTTCAACATAGCTCTGGCAATTGCAATTCTCTGTTTCTGGCCACCAGAGAGTTGGACCCCTCGCTCTCCCACCTAGTTCAGGATCAAAGTAAATATGTCATTTGACATGCCATAATATGTTATTCAACTTAAAACACAACGCTTTGCATTTTTCTGCTGGCAATTATCACTCACATAAAACTGTATGCATTTGCATTATACTCGGTGAAACATGCTTGCCCTAATTTAGTTTCTGGTGAAATAAGCTTGCCCTAATTTAGTTTTGTACTTTCCCAACCTGAGTGTTATATCCGTTGGGAAGCAAGGTGATGAAGCTATGAGCGTTAGCAGCAGAAGCAGCAGCTTCCACTTCAGCCATTGATGCATCAGGCTTTCCATAGAGTATGTTCTCAATTATAGTGGTTGCAAAGAGTGCAGGTTCTTGGTTTACCAACCCAATCTGATCACGTAACCACCTTAGTTGCAAGGTCTTTATGTCCACATTATCCAGCAAAACTTGTCCTGTTCACACAATAAGCAAACATTATTATCAACACAATAGTCCATCAGTGAAGGAGAAGATTTTAACTGTTCACATTTAAAAAAAAAATGGTCTACTGATTACCCTCATTAGGATCATAAAACCTCTCTATAAGAGTGACAACAGTGCTTTTCCCTGACCCACTACCACCAACGACAGCAACAGTCTTTCCGGCAGGGAAGAAGATAGAGAAGTCCCGAAATACTAAAACATCTGGTCTTGATGGGTAGCTGAAGGTCACGTTTTTGAATTCTATGTTACCATTGATTTCAGTTAAGCATTTCCCATCTGATTGATCCTGAATTATGGAAGGCTTTTGCTTAATTATCTCCATCAACTTGTACCCAGCTGCTTTGCCTTTGCTAAAGGCCCCAAGATTTGAAAATGACTGCCCCAAACTCCTGTAACAATATAAATACCGTTATTATTATGGGGTATAATTCTGTTTTCTGGAGTCTAATTCATCAAATTTTAGTTTGATATTTACATGCCGCCAACAATGGCAGAGAAAATTGCCGTGAATGCCTTCCCTCCGTCAGTTTGTCCATTCCTGATAAACACACCAGCATACCAAAATACAAGTGCCCATGACATGCAAGCTATCCCGTACGTACATCCCAGCCCCAGACCTTTGGCCATTCCGGCCTTGTATCCAAGCTTTAAGGTGTTCTGTATGGCATCTGAATAGGAATTTAATGCCTTGCTTTCCCCAACGTACGAGTATACTGTCCGAACTTGTGCAACAGCCTACGGAAAGCAGAAAACTTGAAGCATATTAGTTGTCGTTAATTTTAAAATCCATTTTGTAGGGTCTTATCAGAGGGGCTGAAAGACCAGCTTTAAATAAAAAATCCACAAACATAATTGAAAATTATAAAAAATACAGAAAAGCCCAATTCCCCTTTAAAAAGTTGCACATGCCTCAGCATGATTTGATCCACAAAGGGCCACCATTTCTTGCAACTTTCCAATGCTTGATAAAGCAAAAGAACTCACATGACATTAAGGCTAGCTGTGTTTTATATTTCATTAGTCCATTAACAGAACCAAGACAAGATAAGGACATAAATTTTACCGAAAAAGAAGAAACATAGCGTTAACTCAAGAAAGTATGATATAAAAATGGCATCTTTAAAAACAAAATAAGCAACACTTTTATGCCGTTCAAGGCACTGTGATGAAATTTGTGGGCAAATCAACTCTACCTGCTCAGCGATAATGCCAGCTTGTGCGTAAGATTCGCGGCTCTTTGAAGTGAGGCCAGTAAGAGTGTATGCGTATAAGCCCCCAGCAAAGGCTATTCCAGGTATCACTGCTATACTTAGTAGAGCTAGCCTCCATGCTGACACAAAACCAACCACTAGCCCGGCAAGGAAAGTTGACAAGTAATGTATAAAGTTCCCCACCTAAAACACCCAAAATATATTAGAAACCTTGCGGAAACAGAAAGAATGATACTTTCGTCAATCTAATGCTTAAAATTGGTGATGATTTGATTGGTTGAGGACCCAGATCTTCAAAAGTCCACACTCGGACCTTGGTACATGTTAAGTAGGATCTGCTAACATGGGCCGTCAAAGACAAGGATTGACCCCCACGTTAATGGGCAATCAACAATTCAGAAATAAGCATGTTTGCATAACAAAACACTAGATATTACCTCCTCATGCATAGGGTACAAAAAAAAGCCCAAAAAGAAATAAAAAACAAATGAAAATAGAAATAGAGTACTATTACTCAAAGAGTAAAGTAGAGAGAAGAATGAAAATGAAAGCAGAAGTGAGTAAATGAGGGGCAGACAGGCATAACAAGCCAATAAAGATAACCTTCTCACTAATGGCATCTTGGACTAGGAGAGTGTCTGTGGAAACGCTAAAGACAATGTCCCCGGTTCTAGCATCCGTGTCAAAGAATCCAACATCTTGTTTCAAAACCGCTTCTAGGTACTTCTTCCTCAAGGTGCTCACCTGCCTCTCTCCAGTGTACATCCAGCATGCAATCTCTGAAAAACCAACAATCTGGTGTTATTTTAACATCATACACAAGGAAATCATGTGAGAGGGCAGAGCACCTGTAGAGATTGAAGTTAAATTGTTTTTTGACAAGTATTAGATAACGTTGAAAATGGGTTGCTTGAAATTGACAAGTGAAGCTAGAAGAGGACGAGAGAGAACGTTTTCATGGACCACATGGGTTAAGTTTCAAACAACCTAATCCGATATGAAGTGGGCACATCAGTCATATTTATCTGAGCTAGCACCACATTCGCGTGATTCACTAGATAACAAAACAAAAACCGAAGTAGGAAGATAGAAAGTTGACATACCTGCATATGATGATAAGCACACAACAAGACCAAGATACACAAAATACAGCGCATACTGCATTCACCAGAAGGAAAAAAAGAAGAAAAAAACAGAAGTAATAGATCTCAGATCTAACGTTAACATAACAGAAAAGATGGGAGAATAGAAAGGGCAAGAGCTTAGAGTAAAAGAACAAACCTTGGAAACTTCATGGGTCATTTTTTGCAAATCGGATTGGTTCTTGCCAAACCCGTTAACCATTTCACCGAATAACAGGAAAAAGAAAGGCATTGAAGAGCCGTGAATAATAGCTCCTATGCTACCAGAGATCATGAGTAGCCAATCATACTTGTCAGCAAAAGAGAAGAGCTGATAAAATGGCAAGCTTTGTTCTTTCTTCTTCTCTGCTTCTGGCAATGATGCCTTTGTCTCTGTTGTCTCTGCCATTATGGCCTAAAGCCAAGCTCCTTAGCAGCCACCCCCTAAAAAAAAAAAGACAAGCTTCTTTGGAGTGAGTGGACTCGAGAAAGGGTCCAAAGTCAATCCTGAGTGATAGTAGTTTGTGGGTTCATTGGCATTGAAGAAGAGATCTGAGCTATGAGAAAAAAGTGCATGAAAGCAGTAAGAGAATAAGGAGTTAGGAAGTAGCGAGAGAGAGAGAGAGAGAATGTATTGGCTTGGAAGTGTGGAAAGTGAGAGTATGTTGGACTAGTGGTCAAACTGAAAGCAACGAGGAAAGGAGAAACAAGTGCTTTGATAGGAAGAGTAGGGGCTTTATAGTGGAGAGCTTTACCGTCATATAAAAATTCTTTTTTTTATTAATTTTCTTAATGTCTGGTGACTGAAATCTGGTTTTAACTCTGTGGGGTATCCTACCTGTGCTTCTCTTGATTTCTGTGCCTCAAGTTTTGCCTCCTAATTTTATAATACCATAGAAATTACTTTGTCATCTAACAAAGCATAGCCATTGAAAACGGCTGGCGTGTTTTGTGTTTATTCTTCAGAGTTCAGACTCAGTCACTCAGGCTTGGTTTTGTTTTATATGCAACTGCACAAGTTAATCACAACTTATCACACCCATTAATTGTCATTGGTAATGGTGCTCAATAAGTTGCCTCTTTTACATGAAAACAATTCTACATCTCCAATGACCATTAATGGTTGTGATTGACATATGGAATTGCCTTGATAATGAACTTGTAAAAGAAGGCAAAAAATGATGCAGAAACTGACATTACATGAGTGTTGCAGCTTCTTTTCTTATCTCATAAGAATTCGTCTTTCGCTTTTAGTAAGTCGTTTTATATGTTCTTCCTTTTTCTTTTCTTTCCCTGAGACAAGAAAGTAGCTTACCAACAAGGAAGAAAAGAAAACCAAATCATACACCCATTTTCTACTCTGCATAGAGAATTAGGAATTATAGGATTGGGAGAACTCAAATTGCTCCTCCGTTTTGATTTCCTTTTCAGGTAACACGCACTCGCGCTAGGCAATTAATACAATCTAATTAAGGCTCAACCAACCACTGGTATCTGCAAAAATTTTTAAAAATAATCAATGTTCCAGGGAAATTTCCAACATATGGATTGATGTCACATGTTCTATTGCATGGATGACGCTAAACTATAAGTACAAACAGTGGCTTACTGGAAACCTAACGATCCACAATCAATCATCTTCAAACAAAAT
This sequence comes from Erythroxylum anguifugum, assembly GCA_027478595.1. Lineage (NCBI taxonomy): Eukaryota > Viridiplantae > Streptophyta > Magnoliopsida > Malpighiales > Erythroxylaceae > Erythroxylum > Erythroxylum anguifugum. The sequence continues at coordinate 15,987,821 of JANIPN010000008.1, read as the reverse complement.
TCTAACATATTCAGTAATGAATAACTGTAACAAGCTATTCTTGGTATTGGCCATTTACCATTGGTGTGGGAAGATGTTTCCTGGAATTGGTCCTTATCCAGTTGCCATTCTAACGTCGTCGCAGTCTGCTTCCGCATTTAGGGGAAGTATTCATGTCTACCTATGCAGACCAAACCACATTAGCTAGCCTCTACAACACATACATATTACATAGTACAAGAAATACTCGTCGCCGGAGTAGCCATCAAAAAAAGCACCAAGAAACCATAAAGTAGTTGAAGTAATACGACAAGCAACAGTTTATGGCAATAAGAAAATTCACATGTCCACAATATATGAACTAGCTAGGACAAATCATTATCGCACCCAACCCAACACATGTACCCACTTAAGTTTGCAAATAAGTTAGGGTTCATGGAAATGGAACTTACTAGACAATTAACAAAGGGAAACTAGCCATGTTAGGAGTAGGTGAGATGGCTAAATCAGTTCAACATTTTCTCTCCCGTCATTTCAAATTGCACCTTAGTTTTATCTCACATTTAAATACCAAATGTATGTCCAGAAATAAGCCTCCGAAAGTATTCTCACCAATCCTAGTCCTGTCACCATCCGCAAATCAATCACTTTATCTTCTTTTGTAATGTGTTGATATGCATGATGTAACCTAAGCATTGTGACAGCCTTTGGAAGCTGCATTGAAACTAGTTTAAGGGTTGAAAGTTACTATGCCTCAAGTTCTCTAACATTGACATCACATAGCAACTAAAGATAGGATAAATCAAAGATTGCTATAGTTCTTGAATAATCTGATTGGTGTCATTCATAGACAATGATAAATTTGCGGTCCTCATGTGCTTGGCATCCTCTAGGAAAATGCATCATCTTAGCTTTGACTCTAACTAATCCTTATATGCCACATTTAACAACAAAAGCCTTGTCTAGCGTGTTGCTTAATTTCGTTTTCAAGTAGGTTTGAACTTCTAAATCATCTCATAAACCCCGTCCTCTAGTCTACAAACTTTCGCGGATGGTGACATCAATTTAAGGATTCTCTTTACATCTATATCTGAGGCTACAAAAGTTAAGAGGCTAAACGTATAAAATCGAAAAGTTATAACAAAACAAAGCCTATTTGTTGTTGAGCTAAGAGTATTTTTATAAATGGGGATGAAGTGTATTTGATGGTGATGTAGCGTCTTTTGGGAACATTAGATCCGCTTTGACGACTAGTTTAGCCTTATAGCTTATGATTTAATAACATTAAGGTACTAATCCTGGCATGTGATATGTCCTAGAAACTATGGTTTAGGTTAAGTTCAAATGCTGGCAGTGGAGCCAATCTAGAGCAGCCAAAAGCACACATTCCAACCCTTTCTTGGCTGGGACTGGGAGTGGAAGCTGCAACTCCAACTTTAATCAATGATAGGTGATAAGGATGTAAACTTTAGTAAAAAGATGTTAATCAAGGGTCCATATCGAACTAAAAACAGATTAAAATAACAATGAAAAACATTGGTAACATGAAGAACTTATAGAGAAATCTAAATGAGGGCCAAATCTAAACCCAGGTGTATCAATGGAGGTCACAGAAAACATAGCCATGGACCACAAAAAGGTGTTGAGAGTCTAAGTAATGATCAAAAAGTTATGGACCACAAGTAGGAGTTTGTGTTCTCTTGGCTGAGCTTGCTAGCTATAAACTGATATAACAAGCACCAAAAGGGGGGAAAAAAATAAGTGATTCTGCTCTGCATTTTCCACCTAAACCATGATCATTTGCTTGATACAGCTTGATATGGAGATCCCTATACATGTAATAGCCTACACATCTCAACAGCTTATATATAGTTAAATTATTGTTTGCATACTTTATTGATGATATGGTAGGAACATTGCATAAACAAGTTTAGGGTAATTACTCATCTGCCTCTTTTTTTGTCCACTTACTCGTATTTATCACATAATCTTTATGATTTACTACTGCAAGTTGATTAGTAGAAATTCTCCCTTGTTATATGCAACTCTCTAGTATGGGACTAGATTTCTTTGTTGTTATACATACTTACATCAAGTTAATTATGAGGAGAAAAAAAGAGTACATGCTATTTGAATTAAAACTCGCAGGACCTCTTTTTTATTTTTGTAAGTTTTCATGTTATCTAAGTAGTAGAATCTGCTAAAAGAGCAGTCATGACCACAATTTCCTTGTCATCAAACAAAGCATGTCAAAGAAAAATCCTACCAATTACCATAACCACAATTTTCTTGTCATCAAACAAAACACGTCAAAGGAAAACCTATCAATTACCATAAATAACCACATGGAAGTATATATGGGGGCATTGCTTTGTTGTACGCTGAAATGGTAAGATAATGATGATTGGGTATTGAAACTTTTCTTAAAAGGAAATCAAAATCCTTCCTTAATATCAGGAGATTGGTGGGTGACCTCTCTGCAATCCTCCCCATAACTAGCCAGTGGCAGTGAGTGGACCTCAAGCAGTCGTAATCTTAATTATACAACCACATAATCCATGTATGCCTTTTGCTTTCTTCCTTAATCATTCTTTAGATAAAGAGGTACTAATGATCAAAGCAAGCATGACAATGGGGCTGCTTTTTGACATAGAACTCGGAGATATATAGCATGTCTCCGGGACCAAATAAATAAGAAAAGTCGTACACATTTAGTGTGAAAGTAGAAACTACTCATTGCTTCTATTACGCAGTTGAAAGCGCCTTTACATTGACGGTGCAATCATATTTGTATATGGAATGGACAAAATGAATGCGTATCGGCATGAGAGATTGATCAGTATAACTTCCGCGTAGTTTATATATTACATCTGAATTAATATTACTTCCTCCTCCCGTTCAAAATAAGTGTACGCACATTTATTAAGAAAGTTAATGAAATGTCTGATATACTCTTATTAATTACATGTTAAAGTGCCTTGAAAATATAATCTGTGTAATTTGTATAATTAAGATTTGAGAGAAATTAAAGGGTAATTTTAGAAGTAAAATCATAAATATGCAAAAAAAGTCACAAACGACACTTATTTTGAATAATTAAAATTCCTCTAAAAAGACACTTATTTTGAATAGAAGGGAGTATTCAATTAAAATATAAATCATAAATCATTCAACTAAAACAGAATTTATTAATTATACATATACAAGAACACTCCATCGAGCTGATGCTATAGTTCCATCTATCGTCATTTCAATATCTTGGGCATTATAATTCGATCTACAATCATTTCAATATCTATCTGTGTCTTTTTAGCGTGCTCCAATGTAATACTTGGGATACAAATATCATGGTCACACCCAACATGAAGACTTCAAAAGCAGGTTTTAAGATGTATAGCTCCTATAAAAGAAGATTAGAAAAATTAAATAAAAATTAATATGAGAAAAAAAAGAAGAAAATACTACCAAGGAAATTAACAAAGAATTACCGCCAGCAAGCAATTATCTATTACAAATTTCAAAAGTAATATAGGCTAGGGTTTCAGAAAAGGTAAAGATTTATGATTGAAAGCTGTTATGATTGATATTATTCTTATGACTGAAAGACCCAAATTATATTAATGGGCCTAAAGTCCATTGGGCAGATGCAGGCTTTTATAGACCTACACCAAACTCAATAGGCTTGTTTGTTTCCCAGGTCAGCCAAATTGTTTTAGCTAATGAAAGATGGTACGCATCTTTTATTGAAGCCCAATAACGAACAGTATAGATTTATATATTGTTTGTTAGATGACGGGCAAATGGGCCAGTGGACAATCCATTTCTTGAGTTTCTAACTGACTACAGAGATTCCATCAGATTGGATTCACTGATAGATTAATACTAAATCTCTTTCTTTGTGTGGGCCAAGATAGATTGCGTTACCGTTTTTTTCAAATTGCTTTTGAATATGCTTTTACTTACAAAACTATTTTTATTTTTAATTAACCACTACAAATCATTATTTAATCACTTATAAAATATTTTTCTAAATATTATTCACGCGAGGTTTCAATTTCATCATGAACTAATAAATAGCATTACAAAAAACAAAATTTGTTTTCAAACTGAGATGACATAATTATTTAATGCATTAAAATATTTGTTTGTAACAAAGCTAATCCCTAGCTGCAAATCATCTAATTTTAGCCTTTAATTATATACAGTTTAAGACGTGGCACATCATAGGTATAATAATACAATTGCGTATTGAAATAAGCCTCAAGTCAGGCACATGTAACCCAAGCCCAAACACGCCGGTTTAGATTATCTGTTTCTATTATCTTATACCTCCTTATTTCATAAGCATACATTTATTTAATTTCTCTCTGTCCTGTATTGAACGAATGAATGCTTACAGAGCATCATATTTACAGGAATAAGTGGTCTGTTACCCAAACACACCATACTACTCTCATGATATACATAACATAAAGGGCTAAAAGAGGATTGTGTTTTTTTAACGGGAACAGCTACCAAATGCAAAGGTCCTTCACTGTACATAACCACTTACATGTAATTATTTATTCCTTTCGACCTAATCCTAATTTGAGTGCGTGCGTGCTAAACTTTTCTAAGAAAGAAACCAAACCATTAATAAGCTAAAGAAAAAACAAGCAACATGCACATTTCACTACGCCACTTTCATGCCTAAACCTAATCCTCAGCTCCTCCTTATTTTCTTTTTCTTAGCCATCTTGGCCTATTCACTCTTTCCTGCCCGGAGAAACGCATTCCACAAAGCGATGCCTTCAACATACCGGATCCTTTAAAAAGAAAAAATAAATCAGATATTAAAAAATGAGAAGTGGAATTCAAAAGTCCCTCTTAGACGTCTTAATTTGGTCTCATCAAGAAAAAAGAACCAAAGGTACAACGCGTTAACTTACGAACCTTTAGTTTCTATTACTTCAATGACTGCGGAGGTTGCACCACTCTGAGAGGCGAGCAAGGCAACACCTGTCTCGGAAAGAACACTACTCGCCTGAACTGCAAAATATGCCGCAAACTTCCGTTGTCCTTGTTCGCATAATTCCATCCCTCAGTGAAATCTTCTCCGAGATGCGAGTCCTCTTCCTTTATTCTCAGCACCTGACTATGCATAAACCCTTCCTGCTTCCACTTGCCCGCCACCATCGACGATTCTGAGTTCTCAAAGGCACAACGATGCTCCATCACCATCGACGGCGATTGATCCATGGACCTGTGAGGCAACAAGAGATCTTTGTATTTGGGTTGAAATTGGAGTCGACCTTGGGCAGTTTCTTTCACTATCATGCTCTTGTATATATAGCTCCAAGAAAGAGAGAAGGCAAGAACAAAAGGAGCCTCGCCGATCAGGTACGTCCCGTGTAACGCTACAACTAACAATAATTGCAATATAGGCTTCCTTGCGTTATTATTATGGTTTTATATATACACACGTATATAGTATGGAGTGATCTTAGACGGTGCGTTTTGGTGCCATTAGGTGGCTTACATGACTTGGCTTATTTGAATGCGAATTGGAACTGTTGGAAAAATTAACACGTGGCAAGAGGGCGAAGGAAACACCATCACGTGTTGGACTTGTTTGGGACACGTGGGATTAATATAACTCGGAGTCTACTGAAACCGTTGCCGTTTATTCGGAAAATATCTATTATTGGGATGCAGCTAAATCAAATATGTTTCTTTAATAAATTAAAATGAAATGGTGGGTATTGGGGTGGAGGAAGGTGATTGGATATGGGGCTGTGTCAGAATCGACTTAGAGGGTTGGATGATTATGTAATTGAGTAGGATTATGATTGTTGAATTGACGTCAACGTGGCAGGGCAGGAGCGTTTTGATTGTGACCGTCGGTGGATATCGGGGAACAAGTGGCGTCAAACTCGACCTCACTTATGTGAGGTTGATGCACTGGCAGGTCACAAGAAACGTGGGCAAATACTGCCGGGTAGGACCAAGCATAACGTGACGTGTCAGGCCAGAGTTGAGTTTGGTAAGATCAGAATTAAGAGGAATAGTGAAGAAGCATCTGGTGTACATGCTAAGATTCAAAACTAGCTACGAAAGTGCAGCTGAAGTGTACATGCTAAGATGCAAAACTAGCTACGAAAGTGCAGCTGAGGTGTACAGCCACGGGCCAAGATTCAACATTTCAACCCAAAGACTATTAGCAGCTTGATTCAATTCGGACAGATGTCTTATGCACTCAATTTCATTGACTAAAAAACATTCAACATACATTCATATGCTCTATCAAATCCGTTATAAAATCCTAATATTCAAGTTGCAGATAGATTTTAACCATCCTATGCTTTACTCCTCATCCTCTTCATCTCCGTCTCCACCAGCAGCCTTCTTCGCTGCGGCTCTCATGTTCTTTCTCTTCACTCTTCCAGGGCGCCCACCTCCGAATGGACTTGTCAGAGAGAAATCAATATGCTTTTGAGAGTCAACCCTTACCATGAAGGATGGCACGTTAACAACCTGCCTCCCAACCCTGATGATGAAATCAGGACAAAGTTAGCATTTAAGAAAGCAAGCACATATATTCCACAGAAAGATACTTACACAAACAGACATACAGCAGGCATATCATGGATATAATGGATCCAAATCTATGGACTGATACAAACATTGCTGGAAACCAAAACTATTTATTGCAGTTCTCAAGATTCGATATAAATGAACAATCACTATAATCTTACTGCTGGTCATATATTTGAATTCATCAAATTTTAACTCAATTAGAGTAGCACGAATAAAGGCATCCAAAACAGAAGTTGCACAACAAATTCCATACAACCTTCAAATAAAGCAGTCATTGATATTTTTACAGAAGATGCAATTTTACCTGATATGTCTTTGTCTAATAAGAACACGGGCATGATGGATGGACTTCGCCATACCGGACTTGAACACAAGGGTCTGAAGTCGGCGTTCCAGGAAGTTCTCGACAGTGAGCGCCAAGACATAATCAAGCTTGTTCTGGCTCTCATCCAAAAGACCATACCTGTTCATCCTGCGAAGAAGGGCTTCACCTTCAAAAATACGCCGTGGATCTTTCTCATCTAGAGTGAGAAGCATTCTAGCCGCATTACGGATACGGCTCAGAGCATACTGCACTCTCCACAACTCCCTCTTGCACCGCAAACCATATTCTCCAACCAGCTTCAACTCCGCATCCAAGCGTTCTTTCTCATATGGACGTCGGGGCTTCTTAAAAGTCTTCCCATCTAAAATCCACGAGTTAATGCATTCCAAGTCAAACCAAAATGTACTAAAAAATAAAACTTTCCTAACATACTGATGAATATTGGCCAATTTTATTCTGTTGACCTTCGTAGTCCAAGAACCAAAAGAAAAAAAAATAGTTGAAACTTGCTAGGAAATGATGATTCAAAGACTCATAACAGGCAAACATCAAATATTTTTCCCCACAAACCCAACAAATTCATCTATTTTGGTTTTCCTCGACAACAATAATCAGATAGACAACAACATTACAGAACTTCAGTTAATATAATACAACCTTATGAAAATCAAGGACTCCTTGCAACTAAAAGACCAATCAACAGAAACAAAAATTCCCTCACTTTAAATCTTAACTTTCAAGAACCATCCTGAACACATTTTACATTCTAACAAACTGGATTTAAAATTACAGCAACCAATGTATACGTACAAAATGACATGAGACTACAAATAATTTTTTTCCCTAAAGCAGCTGCATTGCTATCACTAGTATAACATCAATTTCTTATGCATACAGTAATTGCAGCTAAGTAGACCTAAAGCACGATCTATCTCAAAAAGCAAGATAAACCCAGAAATCCACGTCAGGAATAAATACTCCCGTACAAGAATCAAACAGATCATATGAAAAAAGTAACTAGTAAGAAAACGCAAAAAGGGATGAATACAATAGTAGTAGAAGAAAGAGAAACAACAGAAAGGGGACTTACAATTCCTGTAGAAACTGACGTGAACCATGGCTCCGCCGGTTTCTGTTCAGAGGGAAGAGGAAACAGAAAAGAGGCGGCGGGCACAATGGAACTTTTTATAGGTGTTCTGCAACACCCTCACATTAAACTAAAACCCTATTGGGTGCAGGCCTTTACAAAACCTTTTTTGGGTTATCAAAGAATCGTACTTGGAGCAAAAGGTTGAATCCCCCACTCAATGTGTATTGTGTAGTGCTTACTTCAAACTATTTTTGGACAATAGAATAAAATGCAGTGTTTTAAATTTTGTACCGTACCGGCCGTGTACCGATACCGGTACGGGGTAAGGTGTACCGGGGTCAAATACTGATTGGTATCGGCCAATTTCGTCCGTACCGGCCGGTACCGGCCGGTATTCAAAATACCGGTCAAATACCCGAAATTTTAAAAAATTAAGGGACTTTTTTGCAAAATTTTCAAAAATTTTCAAAATTTCCCTCCCCATTTTTTTCAAAGTTTTTAAAATAATGTATCAATATGGACTATTTTGTAATTTTTAAAAAGTTTAGGGACTATTTTATAATATCCCGAAACGGTATCGGTACCAACCGGTACCGGTACAGTTCCGTTCCAGAGCCCAATCCGGTACTAAGTCCGGTACGGTATTCAGAACATTGATAAAATGTAATGTTATATTATTTTACAATTTGAGATGAAAATTTATAATGTAATAAAATAAAATAAGATGTAAGTGAAGAGTTTTATAATATACCTCATTCTATCGTAAATAGTAAAAATGAGAAATTTTCGATTTGTACAATTTAAGATAAAATATAAAATGATAAATAAATTTTCACTATATTATATCATAAACCATTCTTCTAAATAATAATTCATTATATTATATTATAAACCATTCTATTTCTTCCAAATAATAATTTTCTAATATTACATCTATTTACATTTCATTCTATTTTAAAATATTCCATTTTATTAAAAACCTTGCGTTTAATCAAACATAACCTATGTAATATTTCGATTCAGGTTGGAGTTCCTTCCGATAGAATACTATATTCATTTTGGTTTATCTTAGGTGGCTCTAATTTTGAGTTTTATCATAAATTCTTAAGCTTTTACTCCATATTTATGAGCATAAATATTTGTTTTTTTGACTTGTTAGATAAACCAATTTAGTTTGATCCCGAACACATTATGATTTTCTTAACTTTTGTTGGCTAATTTTAAAAGAAAATGAATCTGAGGTTAAAAGATATGGTCTTACTTCAATTTCCAGAAAATTCACTTAAACTAGGGAAAAAAAACTCAATTATTTTTAGGGATTTTGGTCAAGTGATTTGGTATTTTTTTTTCAATCTACTTACTTAAAACTCAATCTCTACCCCTCCGTTTCCCTCCAAAAAATTCCAATGTTTTATCAAGCATTTAATGCTGCTTATAGAATCTCAAAGCTTCTCACAACAGCATTTAATGCTTTTAGAATAATGGTTTACGTAAAGCATTCCTACCCCTCTATTTCGAGTTCGGATTCTCTGTCTAAAATAATCCTGTCTTTTTTTGTCTAATAACAAAACGACGCCGTGTTTGATTATTATTATTATTATTGTTACTATTATTATTAATTTTATTAATTTTATTGTATATTAGTTTTTATTAATAAATGTATTATTATTATTAAAGCAGTTTATATTTATTCGTAACATTATTAAATTCCTTATTATTATAAAGTATATTTATTTATTATTATTGTTATTATTATTCGTGGGTATATTAATTAATTTTATTTTCATTATTATAATTACTGTTA
>JANIPN010000008.1:15966436-15977947 GCA_027478595.1 Erythroxylum anguifugum | reverse complement strand
CTGTTGTATAGAGGATGGACCGATTGACCCGGGGGTTGTCTTGAGTGGGCCCGGGCCTGGCACGGTCGACCCGACCAGACAGATACCTATTTTATCATAATCTTATTTTATGACATGCAATATGTTAATTTTGTACTTATATTTGCCTTTTAATTTTGTAGTTAAAATTTATTATTTGCTTTGTAACAACCAGTGCAAAGCACAGTTCAGAACTAGTTTTAAAGTTAGACGCTGCTTTGCCTTTAACCCTAAAAAGAGACTACCAATGAGATAATTGGGCTCCAACTCTTCACCCGTGTCCCGATGTTACTTTCCCGCTTTGCCCTAAACTGATCTCTGTATGCCCCCGTCTCCGTTACCTGACAACCAAAGCCGCCATCTTGTTACTCATCTCTCCATAACTCAGTCATCCAAAGCCAGCATCTTGCTCCTCTCTGCTTCTTTACTTGGGCAGAGAGAAGTAAAGTTTGGATATTTTGACAATGTCTGCCAAATGGCGGGCACTACAACACCGCCACCGATACACCTATAGTGCGGTGATCTTCCCAAGCTCATATACCGATTCCTTGTCTCAGTCCCCTTTGTCGTTAAACCTCAAGTCGTTACCTTTCTTTAACGAGCTCAATCACCTTATCTCACTTGCTTCAGTTTACTCCCAAGTAACACATGCCAAGAACTTAGCATCTTCTTTTACCCAGTTGATATCTTCTATGAAAGGTGATGACTTGTTAGTTTTGGAGACTGCTTCGCGTTTTTATACATGGATTTTGTTTCTTGAGAATTCCCTTCCCTTGCATCGTACTCTGGTTTCTGCTTTGGCGAAGGTTAATGATAGGGAGTTGCAGTGCTTGGTTGTTAAGTGTTTTAGGGAGCTTTGTGAGGAGTATGGCGGCAACAAAGTGGAGAGTAGCATGGGAAAGCAGAGGTTTTGTTTGTCGAGAGTGGTGTTGTCTGTGATGGGTATGCCTAAATTGGGGTACTTGGGGGACGTTGTTCAAGACTGTGCAGTTTTTGTGGCTTGGGATGCTGTTTATGGGTTGGAGAGTGTTGTCTCCGAGACCAAAGAGTGGGCCAGGCCGTCCCCGATTGTAATGGAGCAGTGTCAAGAAGCCATGTCTTGTCTGTACTACTTGTTTCAACGGTTTCCACTGAGATTGAAGGGTTCAAATGACTTTGATGCTGGAGATGTGAATGTTATGGAGAGGGTATTGGGGGTTTTAATAAGCGTTTTGAGGTCCATGGCTTTCTCGAGGGATTGCTTTGTAGCTGCTGGGGTGAGCTTCTGCGCTGCTTTGCAAGTATGTCTCGGGACTGAGGAGCTTAGCATGTTTATCATTGAAGCAATATTTTATCAAACCACCTGTAATTTTAACTCGCCTAGCAAATTTATTTTGGAGATTCCATATAAAGGGGATTTATGTTCTGAGATACGAAGTTTGGCTGCCTTAAGTAGACTTTGTTTGATTAGAGGCATTCTAACTGCTGTATCTAGAGCCGTTCTAAATGCCCCTTTTGTTGTACGAAAAGATAAGATGAGTGGTGATGATGGAAATGAAATAATTGGCAGTTCTATCAAGACCATTTTGTATGATGCGATTTTGCCAGAGCTATGTAACTATTGCGAAACTCCAATTGACAGCCACTTCAATTTTCACGCGTTGACGGTGTTACAAATTTGTTTGCAGCAAATGAAGACCTCAATGTTGAGTAATCTCAGTGATTCGTTTGATAATTACGAACCATTCCCAGTGGAAATGGGGTCAAGAGTACTGAGGATTATATGGAACAACATGGAAGATCCTTTAAGTCAAACCGTGAAACAAGTTCATCTAATTTTTGATCTTTTTCTAGATATTCAATCAACTATCCACTGGGAAAAGGATACTGTGAGGATAAAATCTTTCTTGCAAAAGATTGCATTAGATCTTCTCCATATAGGTCCACGTTGCAAGGGGAGATATGTTCCATTGGCTTCGTTGACCAAGAGGCTGGGGGCAAAAACTCTGTTAGGCATGAGTCCTGGCCTGCTTTATCAGACCACACAAGCATATAGTGATGATGATGTTTGCTGTGCTGCAACAACTTTCTTGAAATGTTTCCTTGAGAACTTACGTGATGATTGTTGGAACAGCAATGGAGTTGAGAGGGGGTATGCAATTTATAGAGAGCAATGCTTGCCTCCTTTTCTGTATGGTCTATCTTCTGGGATTTCGAAGCTTCGCACTAATCTAAACACATATGCAGTACCAGTTATTCTGGAACTTGATGTGGATAGTATATTTCCTATGCTTTCTTTCATCTCAGTTGGCCCTAATGGGGAGGATGGACTACCAAACCTTGAGCTCAATGGTGCAAACATGGAACTGAGAGTTGAACAGCAAGTAGCTGTTTTAGTTTCCTTGCTTAAAGTGTGTCGTTCACTGGCATTGATTGAAGGGGATGTTGAATTGTGTGATACTGTAGAAACATGTGATAGCGACAATGGGGAGTCAACAGAAAGAGTGAATCTCTATGCTAGTGTCTGCATCAAGGGGATAAGGGTTAAGGTTCTTGTTGAGTGGCTAGCTATGGCATTGACCCATGTTGATGAATCACTCCGTGTAGATGCTGCAGAGTCCCTTTTCCTAAACCCAAAAACAGCAAGTCTTCCTTCCCATTTAGAACTTACTCTCTTGAAAGAAGCTGTGCCTTTAAACATGAGAAGTTGCTCAGCCGGTTTTCAGATGAAGTGGACCAGCTTGTTTAGGAAATTCTTTTCTCGGGTTCGAACAGCGTTGGAGAGACAAGTTAAGCTGGGGAGCTGGCAACCCCTTGTGAATTGTGATAACAATGAAGCATGCTCAAGTCTACAGGGTGAGCAAGCTATAGTTAGAAGGGCAAAGAATCTATTTAATTTTATGAGATGGTTGTGTAATTTTTTGTTTTTCTCATGCTATCCCTCTGCTCCATACAAGAGAAAAATAATGGCCATGGAACTCATATTGATAATTCTTAATGTTTGGTCAATCGTGCCATCTTCTCAAGAAATTGGTTCTGTTACTCATGATAGCTACCTTTATCCATATAGTAGGGGAATAACGTCTCCGGAGTCTACTATATTGTTAGTTGGCTCAATTATAGATAGTTGGGACAGGCTGAGGGACAGTTCTTTTCGCATATTGCTACATTTTCCTAATCCCCTTCCTGGAATTTCAAGCAGAGACATGATCCAAAGAGTGATAGCATGGGCAAAAAAGTTGGTTTGCAGTCCACGTGTGAGAGAAAGTGATGCTGGTGCTCTTACTTTGAGGCTTATGTTCCGAAAATATGTCTTGGAGCTGGGTTGGACTGTTAGATCTTCTGTTAATGCTGCATTTTTTCCCTCCCTTTCTGAACCATTTGATCAGGAGACTCAGTTTAACAAGCCATGTGCTCCTGTAATAGAATACATTGGAGCGTTGGTTGATTGGCTGAAGAATGCTGTGGAGGAGGGAGAGATGGATCTTTTAGAAGCTTGCAAGAACAGCTTTGTTCATGGTATATTACTGGCTTTGCGGTATACCTTTGAGGAATTGAATTGGGATTCTGACGTGGCAGCATCAAGCATTTCTGATATGAGGCGTGTATTGACAAGGCTCTTGGAGCTGGTTATGCGTATAACTTCTTTGGCACTATGGGTGGTTTCCGCAGATGCTTGGTGTCTGCCTGACTTGGATGAGATGGATGATGATAAAAATTATGTAATGGATGTAGATGTGATAACACCCTCAGGAAGTGAGGGGAGTACTTTAAAACATGCGCAAGATAGTAGGTCATCAGAACAGATAGTTATGGTTGGTTGTTGGCTGGCTATGAAAGAGGTACTTTACTTATTTGTTGATAGTTATTTCTTGTTCAAAGGATGTTGTCAGTCATACTGTTTTTATGATAATCCTTACGTTTAGAATTTAGTCTTTCTTATTGCTACAACTTTAGGCTTGTACCAGAAACTGATTTTTGGAGCTTTCAAGCATGATATATCATTATGGCATCTTTTAGTTATAAATTAGGAGAAAGGAATTGGTTATATGCTACCACATGGTGTGACCATACCACTAAATTAATTGTGTTCCCCTTTTCAGGTGAGTCTTCTGCTAGGAACCATCGTAAGGAAAATTCCTTTACCAAGTAATGGCTCAGATTCATCTGAGCCTGAGGTCTCCTTTGATGATGCCAGTGATGCCTCCAAATCAACAACATCCAATGCCATACTTGATTTAAAACAACTGGAACAAATTGGGGACCATTTCTTGAATGTCCTTTTGAAGATGAAGCATAATGGAGCAATTGATAAGACAAGGGCTGGATTTACAGCTCTCTGCAATCGTTTGCTTTGCTCTAATGATCCAAGGTGTGTTACCATTAGTCATTTCCTCTTTCTGTTTTTTGTTACCTTTCATTGGTATCTATTAAGTCTATTGTGTGGTTGTAGACAAAGTGATGAGTTTTTCCCTTTATGATCAATTAACTTGGTTCACTTAGCCATCTGACCTTCATTTTTGGATCTCAATACTTCCAAGCATTATTCTTTGTCTGTGTGCACTATGTATCAAGTAGATGTTGGAGACTTGGAGTTCTCAAAAGCAGCCTGTTTACGTAAATACTTTTTCCTTTGTGGGCTCCATAATGTTTAAGCCTTCAAAATAAGGGTAGAAGTTAGTTTTTTAGAACTTAAATTGGTGTTAGTGCTTGTTTAGTTTTTCTCTCATCGCTGCTTATTTTATTCAACTTCAATGGCGGTGAAGTTGAGGACCATCTATTAAAGGGGATGAAATAGTTTGAATTTGAGATTTTTGAATCTGTATTGGAGGCCTTTCATTTTTTGAATTGGTTTATACCTCATAAGCACCTTTCCTTCCTCATTGTTTATTGCTTCTAGTTTCTTTCTTATTTTATGCTTCCAACATCTATCTGCATAAACATTAAATCAATCTCAAACTACATGAACTTTAAATCAATCTGTATAAGCATACTTAAAGCATACTTTTATCTCCCTGGACATCAATGCTCAAATCCTTTTCTGACGAATCATCTTCTAGCCCTTACAAGTATCAACGAGGATTTATGTCCAATTTATCCTGCATAAACTTTTTGTTTGACATGTGCTTGTTCGCACTATCTTTATTTTTCCTATTTCACATGAACAAGTGTTTATAGAAAAAGAAAGTATATCACAAATCCATTTTTTCATAAGTCGTCTCTCTTTCTAGACTTTGTAAGTTGACAGAGTCATGGATGGAACAACTTATGGAAAGAACTATAGCCAAAGGACAAACAGTGGATGACTTGTTAAGAAGAAGTGCTGGTATTCCTGCTGCTTTTATCGCTTTGTTCCTTTCAGAGCCTGCAGGTGCACCAAAGAAACTTCTTCCACGTGCTTTGCAATGGCTGATCAATGTAGCTAATAGCTCTTTACACACTTCATTTGATGTGAATGGCACAACTGTTGACTCATTTCTTTCTTCAACAACAAATACTGGGCCTGAACCTGATTCTGCAAAATTTTTTGATTTGAATAAGCTGGAGAAGAACTCTAAGATCCGAGTTGAGGGCGTAGTTCCTACTGTACATTCATTCAATGTTCTTAGAATTTCGTTTGATGACACAAACCTGGCTACCGATACATCTGGTTTTGCGGCAGAGGCATTGATTGTTTCAATCCGCTCTTTCTCCTCTCCATACTGGGAAGTCCGCAATAGTGCAACTCTGGCATACAGTGCTCTGGTACGGAGAATGATGGGGTTCCTAAATTTTCAGAAGCGAGAATCTGCAAGGCGAGTGTTAACTGGGCTTGAATTTTTTCACAGGTATGCTTTGTATGGTTAAGAGATATTATTGCAGCTATTTATCTATTACATTTTCTATTTTTTTGTTGATTTTTGTGCCTTCATGAACAATTAGAAACCTGTGACTGAGCCCCAAAACTTAATTTCTAAGTATGCTTTATGAGAGTAGATGTTATTGCTGTCATTTATTTGTTGGATTTTCTGTGTTTTTTTTGGTGATTTTTATGCCTTCACGAACAATTAGAAACCTGTGAATGAGCCCCAAAACTTAATTTTTCTCTTAACATTTCAAAAGTTATAAAATCTTTCGAAGTTTAGTACATATTCTCTCTCTCTCTCTCTCTCTTTGTGAATAAAGACCAATGATGATCTGTTACTATTTTCGTATCTGATTCATTCAAGTTGCTGTTAATTTATGGAAACACTCTTTATGGCTTAGGTTTTAGGTTATTGTTTGGCGACGTTTATGACCTTTTGCTCTTGGTAAACTTGAAGTCGTATGGGAAACTGAAATGACTAAATAAATAAATAAACAAAAGGGGAAGGAGAAGAACAGTGTTCATTGCAATCATGGTCTTAGGAACATGAAGGAATTCATTTCTCAAGTTTCATGCTAGATGCTACCAATTGTTTTATAAAATGAAGGGTTGGTGGCCTGGCATCACCATTCTCCTTTTGGGTACTTTGTTGGCTGAGTTTGCTCTTATAATGTT
This sequence comes from Erythroxylum anguifugum, assembly GCA_027478595.1. Taxonomy (NCBI): domain Eukaryota; kingdom Viridiplantae; phylum Streptophyta; class Magnoliopsida; order Malpighiales; family Erythroxylaceae; genus Erythroxylum; species Erythroxylum anguifugum. The sequence continues at coordinate 15,971,430 of JANIPN010000008.1, read as the reverse complement.
TTTTCAGAGTCTCAAAGTATTCATAGTACTTGAGTTGCTGTAAGCATTTAACATTTGATTTTGTATACAGCATCAGATATGCTTGTACAAGTTCTATCGTCAGTCTCTGCCTATCATCCGTAATTCACTTTGTGGGTTTCATTTATAGCTTCTGTTGTTGTCTTGAGATCCAGTTTGTTAATTACTTATAATATCATGCTTTACCATATTGGCAACTAATTGTTGTTTATGATCCGCAGGTATCCCCCACTGCATCCATTTCTCCAAAGTGAACTCAAAACTGCGACAGATCTTCTTTTAGATGCAACTTCTCAACATGCAGAATCCAACCTTGCAAAGCTTGTTCATCCAAGCTTATGCCCTATCTTGATTCTTTTATCCAGGCTTAAACCTTCTACAATGGCTAGCGAGAGTGGAGATGATCTGGATCCTTTCCTGTTTATGCCATTCATCAGGCGGTGCTCAACCCAAAGCAATTTACGTATTCGTATTCTTGCATCTAGAGCTTTGACAGGTCTTGTATCCAATGAGAAACTGCCAATTGTACTCCTAAATATTGCCTCTCAATTGCCTCGCTCTGAGAATCAAAGTACAGCAGATGAAACAGACAGAGTTTCCTACAATGCTATTCATGGAATGCTGTTGCAATTACGTATACTTCTAGATGTCAATTGTCGAAATCTGGCTGATTTTGCAACAAAAGAAAAGATCCTCAGTGACATGGTCCAAATTCTTGCAGCCCGTTCTTGGATTGCTAGTCCGAGACAGTGTCCTTGCCCTATCCTTAATGCTTCATTCATAGAACTGCTGGATATCATGCTCAGCATTGCAAGAAGAAGCCAGATTCGTAAAGACCTTTGTTCCATTCTTGACATGCTGTTGGAGCTATCAACAAAGTGCTTAGATATTAAAGCTTCTTGTGCACTGCCATTTTCTGATCCAGCAATATCAGAGCTTCGTAAACAAGCAGCCATTTCTTATTTCAGTTGCGTGCTGCGGGCCTCTGAAGAAGATGAAGAACAGGTTCTTCAAATGGCACAGCCATCATCTCCATCGAACTTGAACAATTTTGAGCCATCTGTAAAGAATTTTTCTGCTGGACTCCCAGAAAGGCTGATTCATTCTCTGTCAGACCCTTCTTATGAAGTTCGGCTTGCAACATTGAAGTGGCTGCTGAAATTCCTGAATTTTATTGAATCTAGTAGTGAGGCTAAGGATGAATTTGGCACTGAGGTTATGACTATTCAGTACTGGACTAAGTCACATCTGCAGCCAACAATGATGAAGCTTCTGGACTCTGAGAAGTATCACAGATGTAGCTATTATATTCTAAGGATTCTTTTTGCTTGGAACTTACTGCAGTTCCAGAAACTTGGTAAAGGAAATTGTGTAGACACTAAATTTGTTGGTAACTTGGACTATGATTCTGTGACCCAGTTTTGGGATAAATTGATATACTTGTACAAGTTCACAAGACATGCAAAGACACGGGAGACACTCGTCTGTTGTATTGCTATATGTGTCAAACAATTTGCGACTTTATTGACCAACAACATTCTTGCTACAGCGCCTAGTGCACTGGATCAGTTGGAAAGGGTTGGCCATTTTTATGAATGCACAAACTTCTTTGTTAATCTGATTAAAGAGCATACTTCCTCATCTGAGCCAGTAAATATGCGCAAGGCTGCAGCTGAGTCGATAATTGCATCAGGTCTTCTTGGGCAGGCTGAGTTTATAGGTTCTTATTTGTTCTGCCATGAAATTCCCTCAAAAATATCAATTTCCTCTCGTGAACTGAAGGGTGTTGGCGTTTATGCCCATCAAGTGCTAGAGATGTGGTTCAGTTGCATCAAGCTGCTGGAGGATGAAGATGATGCAATAAGGCAAAGCCTTGCTATGGATATCCAAAAATGCATTTCGTTTAAAGGATCTGCAAATAGCTCCCATACTGTGGGAGTCCCAACCCAAGTGGAGAAAGTGATTGAATTGAGTTTTCTGCATCTTTCTTCTACATTTGGTCACTGGATTAATTACTTTGACTATCTTACACAGTGGGTACAAGATGCAGCAAAATATGTGGTAGCCAAAGGGGATTTTGTTAGACGGGTTTTTGACAAGGAAATCGATAATCATCATGAAGAGAAACTCTTGATATGTCAGATTTGTTGCATGCATTTGGAGAAGCTTCCAATTTTCAAATTGTGGTTGACTGAGATGCCTATCAGAGTTGATTTCAGGAACTACCTATATGACTGGAGAATGAGGTTTTATAATCAGTTGACTTCATTTGCAAAGGATCATGTCGAGCAACTGGGAGAAGTTGATTGGATAGGTGGCGTGGGCAACCACAAGGATGCATTTCTGCCGCTGTATGTGAATTTACTCGGCTTTTATGCTCTTTCTAACTGCATGTTTTTTGGAGAATTTGAGGATGGAATGCATCTACTATCTCATGTTATTGAACTTGGTAAAGTTATCAATCCATTTTTCAGGAACCCTTTGATTTCTAACCTTTATTTGTTGGTTGTAAGAGCACATGAAGAAAAGGTTGGTGCAATTGCTCACCATTTAGATTCCAAATTTATAGGTGACACAATGTGGGATGGTTTTGACCCATATTTCCTTCTGAGGTAAGATAGTATTTGTACCATATCATATAAGAAAAAGGTTTTGCCAAAAAGTATTTTGATGTGCAACATATGTTGAGCTTATCATTTCCATGTTGGCTTTATTTTACTGCATTTATTGGTTGATCCAATGAAATTTTAACTCAACCCTTGTTTCTGATATTCCATCCCATAAACTCGTTGAACATTAGGATGCTTTAGCTTTCAGATACTTTAAAGACTGCGGTTGTTTGATTGACGGAATGAAGGAAAACATGTGAACGGAAGGCTAGTGGTTATTCTTTGTAGAAACCAGCTTCTTTCCCTTTTATCATGCCATTTTTGTTTAATTGATATATAGCCAAGGCTGAATGAAAGTACCTGCGACATACCAGGATAAGTTTATGGTTTAGGTGGGGAAGATCATGAGTGGAAAATTGTTCAAAACATAAAATCATTGTGCATTCCAGACTGAAAACTCTATATTGCCCTTCAACTGCAAGTCTTTTTTTTTTTTTTTGATGCAAGTGAAAGTAAGAAAACAAACCACCCAGATTCAACTGCAAATCTTAAGAAACTGAACTGTAATGGAAGAACATGATTATACTAACTGTTTTACGTTCACTCTGTTCTGCTGAAAGGATCAGACACTGAAATTGCTTTTAACGCGTTTATAAATGCTCATTGCTTGACCAAGACCACCTATGCTCGTGGTTACAGCAGCGATAGGTTATGGTGACTACCAAGGCCTGTGGTTGAAAGAGAGGCAAATTGATCAGTTTTTCAAATCAAAAAATTAACCAGTTTAAGATTTTATTGTAAAAACAGATTTGATTTTTAAAACAGGAGGTAATTTGATTTAATAACTTTTTTTTTGTTAAAAACTGATTAATTTTTATCAATGATTTTAAAACCGGGCTAACTTGGTCTATTTGATTGGATTAAGCTTGAATTGACTTAATTTTTGGTTCGATTTTTATTATTAACCGCTAGGAATGAAAACCGTTTGGTTAAACAATAAACCGGCCGATTTTTTTGAATAGTGAAGAATCATAAATTCGATTATTCTTCTTCACAATGGGTCATCGATAGACACAAGCAGTCTTTCTTAAGAAGCTTGAGTAAGTTTTCTCTAATTGGTCACTTTTGGGTATGCTTTACGAAGTGAGTGATGAACCAGTGATCCCTTTACTAGTCTAACAACAAGGATATAATGAAGATCCTTCGCAACATACCAAGAGAAATTGCAAAATGCTGAGAGGACAGAGACAAGGAACAAACAAAACACTAGAGGGGAGAAGCTTTTTAAACTTTAAACTTCTTGTCTCATCGGTTTAACTTTTGATTGACTGATTGTAAATATGGTTATCAAAAGAGAGGAGCTCTCACTAAAAAGGAGAGATCATCTATCAAAGTTATGTACCAAACTATGCAAAAGCATACTATATTTCTTAATAGAGTATACCAATAAATTATGGACTATTAATATTATCGATCAATATACTAAATATCTAAAAGTTAAGGATTAAATAAATCATAAATTATTTCTCTTGTCCTCGTCTCTTATTATCTAAAAAATCTCAGATTTTGATTCCCTAAACCCTTATCTTCATCGATCTTCCTCCTCATGAAAGCACTCTCCTTTTGTTACGTTACACCCTTTCACCACCATGAAGCTGTCAGCTAATCCTTGATGGGAATTAAATTGAAAAAGGAAAAAAATGACAAGTGAGCTGGAAAGAACGCGAAGAAAGAGTAAGTGAACTGAGATGAAGATAAAGGAAGCGTATTAGTATGTAGATATGCAAAATTGACGCTGTGTAGAATTAATGGATTAGAAACCAAGAGAAAAGACGACATTGTCTGAAGAGCAGCTTTTAGTTAATAATTGATACATGCGTAATCATTTGATTGGGTAATCATCAATGGCTAAAATAGTCGTTGAATAAAATGTTCGAAAGAGTTGAGTAATTAACAAATATAACTACGTTTCTCTCATATTTGCTAGTGCTTGCTACAATTTGAAAACCCTAATCCTCAAATTAAACCTTAAATTAATTACATCAAATTAGTGTTAGATTATATTAAGGGGGCGTTTGGTTTGAGGGTTTGGGAATGAAGGAATGAAATGATTGTAAAAAATAGTGTTTACTTTGGGGTTTTCAATTCCATGGGAATGGATTCATTCTATTAAATTTGGGAATCCACCAAACCCTCCAAAAGGGTGGGTATCAAGTTTTCATTCCAATATAGTGGTTACTATTTATACCCTCCACATAAGCAATTTTTATTATTAATTATATTATTAAACTTACCATCATTATCATCATCATCATTATTTATTATTATTATTTATTATTATTATTATTATTATTATTATTATTATTT
>JANIPN010000008.1:15948681-15961626 GCA_027478595.1 Erythroxylum anguifugum | reverse complement strand
GCAAGGATTTACCGGTCTTCACGATCTTCACCTGAGGAGTGGGAAAAACGGGTTGAGCTTGACAGCTCAGTGGCTAAACCATTTATAGCCAATGGCTTCGAGCCACACAATCAAACAACTACGAGTACATACAAGCATGTATATACATACATATGCAACAACAATTCAATACTTTTAACAACATTGTCAATTCCCAATTCGATTCATCATCCAATACCAAATGTACTAATGCACAGACCAATCAACAATTACTATGCACAAATCAATGGCTTGAGGGTTCCGTGAAAAAAACGATGAAACCGAAGTTTGCACCGTGAACAAAACGAGTCTATTTTCAGATCTCGTGGGCCACAAGCGGGCAGCCGGGATAAGGCTTAAGTCGTCAACGTGTACTTGACTCGAAACGGTCCTCTCTCGCCCAAACAAAGCACATAACCATATTCAATTGTTCATACATCGAAATGTCATGGTTTCAACTCAATGGCATACAATTTTCAAAATGTCAAGCATTATCAATGCATAACATGGCACATTCACAATTTCATTTATTTCATCAATTTGATAAACATCATAATAACATAAAAATCATTCTAAGTCAATCATTTAACACATAGCACACATACAAACGTTTTGCCCATTTGCACCAAAAACCATAAAGGGTTTACCCACATTATAGTCGAAAATCCACAAATTTAGTGGCTTCCTTCTCTTTGCCTTTGGGTAACCTCTTGATTGCCTAAAACACAACAAAATTTCCATTAATTTCAATTAATGGAAAATTCCCAAAATTTGCCCTAATCAACAAAACCCTAATCAAACCTAAATCTAACCTACCCATGAAACAATTAGGTTAGAAAACTCCAAAACTAACTTAGAAACTAAAAAATCTCAAAGATGTCATCATCATCTTCTTCAATCTCAACACAACCTTATTTTCTCTCTCTAGGATTCTTCTTCATCAAACCATAAGTCATTCCTCAACCAAAGCAAGATGAAAAAAATGGAAAAATCTTACCTTAGTACCTTGAATCTCTTCCTTTTCCACAAATTTCTTCCCTCTCCCTTGGATTTCTTTCCCTTTTTCTCTTCTTTTTCTTCTCTTCTTCTTCTTCCCACGACTTCTCTCTCTCTTCCTCTCCACTTCCACGACTTCCTCTCCTCTTCTTTTCTAATTTTGGTTCTTTCATTTACTCTTCAACTTAAAATTATGCCCCTCCTCATCTTGGGCTTTCCAAAAATGCCCTTAAATATCTTATAAGGCTTTAAGCCTTTCCTCCCCCTTAGGCCCACTCAACTAACTTAATGCTAATGAATGCTAACTTACCTAACACTTCTCTTAATTCTCAAATCTCTAATTCTTTCTTTCAAATTTCTAATTAATGGTCCAATTCAAAAAAAAATTGAACCATTAAACAAAACACAATTAATCAATTAAGAAATTGAAAGGAAATTCAAAATCCAACAGTTATCGTATCATTGTAAGCACTTACCAGTTTATGAGAAATAGTTCTTAACATTAGCCATGGTTATTAAGTAATGCTCACACTACTTACCAAAGAGGCATTTTACGATACAAACTGATCACCATAGTTTGAAATATTTGATGGATCAGAAGATAAATACACTTTTTTAGCAAATATGGCATCCTAAGCTAATTTAGTTTGATTTCGCTATTCGTTACAAAAAAGGCTTTAGTATTTCGACAGTTGATTCATTATTGCATGTAACTATCTTTAAATTATTCACCATATTGATTTCTCAAATACAGTCAAATTTAGTTTGTGAAATACAATAAAGTTGGTAAGAGGATGATGAAACTCAAAAGATGATTTTATAATAAGGGGGTATATAAATGCTTCATTTATACCTAGAACAATGAACACTTAATATGGAAGGGACATTTAGTAATTGGTAATTTGTTACCTCTAGGGCAAAAGATCATCCCTTTATTCTATACAGGGTGGCTTGGTACATATAAGAAACTGAGTATGTATTTTTTTGGAGGAAATTGCAGAGAGATGTTTATGAATTTTTTAGGAAATGTGAAGTTTCTCAAAAGAAATAAATATGAATTAACAACTCCTTTGGCTTATTACAACCCTTACTAATTTCTAAGCAATTATGGACATACATTAGCATGGATTTTGTGGAAGGTTTACCACAATCTAAAGGCTACTCAGTCATCTTCCTATAGGTGGACAGATTGAGCGAATATGCTCACTTTATTTCACTTCATCATCCACACATGATGGTGAAAGTAGGTTGTACATTTATGGATGGAGTATTCAAACTTCATGGCATACCCAAGATCGTTAACATTAATTGTGATGTCATACTCACCAGCTCTTTTCGAAATGAATTTCACATGCAAGATGTTAACTCACAATTCTCAACCATATACCATCCTCAAATAGATAGCCAGGTAGAGGTCCTTAATCACATAATGGAGACGTATCTTTGATGTATGACTTCTAATTGTCCTAAACACCAGAGTATATAGTTGTCAATGGCAGAATGATGGTATAATACTACTTTCTATTTGACCATCTACATAACACCTTTCGAAGCAATGTATGATTATTCCCCCCTGTAATGTAAACCCTATTTAGTAGGTGATTCTAACATTTTGTTGGTGGATCAGGTCTTGAAGGATAAAGAGGCTATAGATCATGTGTTAGAATTCCATCTGTAACGTGCTCAAAATCATATAAAACAACTGATAGATCACCATCAAACTGAGAAGGGATTTCAAGTTGGTAACCTTGTTTATATCAAATTGCAATCGTATAGATAACATAATGTTCAACATAAGTCCTCACAAAAGTTTGCCTTATTATTCCTCAGTCGTTTTAAGATTTTGAAATGTATTGGTTCAGTTGTATATCAACATGAACTTCCCCTTAATAGCAAAGTTTGTCATACTTTTCACCTCCTTTTATTCCTTAGTTAACATATTCTACTTTTCGTATTTAGGCGGTTGTGTTAGATAGGTAATTAGTTAACTATTATAATAAGCTTATTGTTCAATTTTGAGTACAATAGTGCTTGATGAAAGATAATGACCCTTTTTTTAAAAGAATATCTCTATGATATACATTTGAGATTTTCTGATATCAACCATGTGGATAAGGTTATCAAATAGGAGGTATTATTATGAGCATAAATGAGAATTAAATTGAAGAAGAAGGAAAAAAATGATAAATGAGCTAGGAGAAAGACAAATAAATAGTAAATGAGTTGGGAGGAAGGTGAAGGAAGTGTAGTAGTATATTGATATGCATAAACTGTTGGAGAATGATTCAAATTTAAAATATGGTCCTATTTTTCTGAGTTATCCAAGTTTGTTTATATTGTTTCCTTTATCTTAGGTCTTTAAACTTTTGATTTATTTGTTCAATCTTTATCGAGATGTTAGCTAAATGTGTTATTGCATTGTCTATATATTTAAGCCTTCAACGTCAATATAAAGGGCACTCATCAATAAATTGCCTATTGCATTACCTCTTTTGTACTCTATTTTTTTAGTTAATTTCTAGTTCTAAAACCTAACATGATATCAGAGCTTTTTATGATCTTAAGGGGCTTGTGAGTGTTCGACAGACAGTAACAACATGATGTCCAACTCTTTCACCTCCAATTTTTAATGGTGAGAATTGTCAAGTATAAGCAATCAAAATGTGTCATATCACTCTTGAAACATAAATAGGCCACCTTTTGATTCCACCTTATTGTTCACTTATGATGACTAACTTTGATGTGAGATAATGTAATAATAAAGTTGCCTTAAATTTATTAAAAGATCAAGTGCTTTTAATTGTAAAACTGCATATGACTTAATAGTGAGAATAGTACATATTTGGGGAAAATTTATCAAGTGATCGCTATAATAGAAGATGCAAATTCGATCTTGTGTAGTGAAATTTCTTTTAGCATATAGTATTAGTTTAAAGTTATTATTTATTTTAGGGTTAATTACAAAAAAATCCCAAACTTTCGCCAATTTTGCAATTATAGTCCGAACTTTAAAAAGTAGCAATAAAATGCTTGAATTTTTATTTTTTTTTCAATTCTAGCCCGACGTTAATGACATCGTTATCTTTGATGACGTGATAGTGCCACATATACAGGGACCCTCATTAATAAGACACGTCAGCAGTGGTTAAGATTCAAAACCCTGCTTAGTTAAATGACATCATTTAATCAGTTTCATGGATTTGAGATCTTGTTATTGTCTGGATCTTTCTTGCCGCCTCCAACCCTACCGGGAGTGGCAAGTCTTACTATTTTTATCGCCGGAGGATATGGTCAAGTGGTTGGGGGAAGTGTTGTCAGAGAGTTGACGACAGCGGGACCTATGATAGTGATTGCATCTTCGTTTACCAACGTTGTATATGAGTGACTTCCTTTAGATTAGGATGACTAGTTGCAGATGCAGAGTGGCAGCGGTGGAGGTGTTCGTGTTGGAAATAACCCTATCCCTAAAGCTAGTTTAAGAGGTCTTCTGTTCTTTAATTTGCCTCTTAACGGGCAGTTGTCGATTGATGGATGGGCCGAGAATTCCGAAGTTAGGGCTCTGTTTTGATTGAAATCCAAGAGTATAAGGATGTTAGCGATTTGTAGGAAATGTGATTGAATTGTTTATGGGAAAAAACCTATGTGCCTTTTTTGTTAGATAAGAGCAATTTTCAATGGCAGAAACTACGAGGATTGGTCGATGGATCATAAAGGTTAGCGGCATAATTGTTGGATGACTTGTGTTCTCATAATCATCATTATCTTCTTTTACTAGTACTATTACTTCCTTTCTTTTGTGATGTTTTTTAGGGCAGACTCTATGGTTTTTGTTAGAAATAGTATTCTTGTTCATTGTGGGAGGTTGTAGTTAGCCATATGTGTGGGTTTAATATAGTCTATGTGCATAAACCAAGAGAATAGTGGGGTTATTTCTCTGTGTAATCTGGGAACTATTTTCAAGCTCGTAAATGGAGGCTTTCAGTGATGTTGTTTTGATGACAATCTATGAATCGAATGACTTCAGAAAAATAATGACGACTGAATGAAGTTTTGGATTCGGAGGGTTCTGCAATAAGAACAAGAAAAGGGGTTATATCATTTGAACATGACACGCCATTTTTCTAAACTGATTAAACGGCGTCGTTTAGCTAATCAAGGTTTTGAATCTTAACCACTATTGATATGTCTTATTAATGAGGGTCACTGTACACGAGACATTGTCGCATCAACAAAAATAATGGTGTTACTAACGTCGGACTAGAATTGAAAATAATTGAAAGTTCAAGCATTTTATTGCTCCTTTTTAAAGTTCGGGCTATAATTGAAAAATTGACGAAATTTTGTGATTTTTTTGTTAATTACCCTTTATTTTAAGTATATGTACCCTTACTTTTATAAATAAATAGAGAGAAGTTCAAGTATTCTTGATATTTTAACCTTTTAAGGAAAATTGGATGATCAAACTTGGCCTTATGTGAAATTAGTTTCTGGTATGAGAAACCTGACTATATATTTGTATTGTAACAAACATTGAAGGTGGAGGAATGACTAAGTTAAAAAAATATTTAGCTGAGATTAAGGGTGATATGGAAACATGAAAAAAGAATAGTCATGATATCAAATGACAAATGAAAATTTTGCTTAATGTAACTTTGATGACTAACTTTGATGTGAGATAATGTAATAATAAAGTTGCCTTAAATTTATTAAATGATCAAGTGCTCTTAATTGTAAAACTGCACGTGACTTAATAGTGAGAATAGTACATATTTATGGAAAATTTATCAAGTGATCGCTATAATAGAAGATGAAAATTCAATCTTATGTAGTGAAATTTCTTTTAGCATATATTATTAGTTTAAAGTTATTTTTTTTTGAGGGTTAATTACAAAAAAATCTTAAACTTTCGTCAATTTTTCAATTATAACCCGTACTTTAAAAAGTAGTAATAAAATGCTCAAACTTTCAATTTTTTTCAATTCTAGCCCGACATTAGTGTTATCATTATCTTTGCTGACGTGACAGTGCCTCATATACATGGACCCTCTTTAATAAGATATGTGAGCAGTGGTTAAGATTCAAAACCTTGCTTAGTTAAATGACGTCGTTTAATCAATTTAATAGATTTGAGATCTTATTGTTGTCTGGATCTTTCTTGCCGCCTTTAGCCCTACTGAGAGAGACAAGTCTGACTATTTTTGTCGTCGGGGGACATGGTCAGGTGGTTGGGGGAAGTGTTGTCAGAGAGTTGACGGCAACATAACTTGTGATAGTGATTGCATCTTCGTTTACCAACGTTGTATATGAGTGACTTCCTTTAGATGAGGATGAGTAGTTACAGATGCAGAGTGGCAGCAATGGAGGAGGTGGAGGTGCTGGTGTTGGAAATAGCCCTTTTCCCTAAAGCTAGTTTAAGAGGTCTTCTGTTCTTCAATTTGTCTCCCAATGAGCAATTGTCGACGAATGGATGGGTTGAGAATTCCAAAGGTAAGGCTCTATTTTGATTGAAATCAAAAAGTATAAGGATGTTAGCGATTTGTAGGAAATGTGATTGAATTGTTTATGGGAAAAAACTATGTGGCTTTTTTGTTGGATTAGAGCAATTTGCAATGGCAGAAACTACAGGGATTGGTCGATGGATCATAAAGGTCAGCAACATAATTGTTGGATGACTTGAGTTCTCATAATCATTATCATCTTCTTTTACTAGTACTACTACTTCCTTTCTTTTGTGAATTTTTTAGGGCAGACTCTATGGTTTTTGTTGGAAATAGTATTCTTGTTCATTGTGGGAGGTTGTAGTTAGCCACGTGTGTGAGTTTAGTATAGTTTATGTGCATAAACCAAGGGAATAGTGGGGGTTATTTCTTTGTGTAATTTGGGAACTATTTTCAAGCTCGTAAATGGAGGCTTTCAGTGTTGTTGTTTTGATGACAATCTGTGAATCGAATGACGTCAGACAAAGAATGACGATTGAATGAAGTTTTGGATTTAGTGGATTCTGCAATAAAAAAAGAAAAGTGATCATATCATTTGAACATGACACATCGTTTTTTTAAACTGATTAAACGACATCGTTTAGCTAATCAAGGTTTTGAATCTAAACTACTGTTGACATGTCTTATTAATGAGGGTCCCCGTATACGTGACACTGCCACGTCAACCAAAATAAAGGTGATACTAACATTAAACTAGAATTGAAAATAATTGAAAGTTCAAGCATTTTACTACTCATTTTTAAAATTCGGGCTATAATTGAAAAATTGACAAAAGTTTGAGATGTTTTTGTAATGAACCCTTTCTTTTAAGTATATGTACCCTTATTTTTATAAATAAATAGAGAGAAGTTTAAGTATTCTTTATATTTTAACCTTTTAAGGAAAATTGGATGATCCAACTTGGCCTTATGTGAAATTAGTTTCTGGTATGAGAAACCTTACTATATATTTGTATTATAACAAACATTTGAAGATGGAGGAATGTTTAAGTTAAAAAAATATTTAGCTGAGATTATGAAAAAAGAATAGTCATGATATCAAATGACAGATGGAATTTTTGCTTAAAGAATAAAAGAATGAAAAAGAAAGAAGGTATTGAAAGCCGTACTTCATTTGGAATTGGTGGCGAGACCATTGATAATATTGAATATAGTATGCCTACCCATACAAGGGGCTTATAAAATCCTAGCTGATGGGAGGAACAGAAAAAGACAATTATTTAACTTTTGTTATTCAACAAACAAGTCCTAAAGCTCAACCTTCTATCTATTATGTATTACAATCTAAATAGTTCATAATGTAAAAATGACATTATGATGTTGCTTATAAAGTAGTTAGGAAGATGTTGGAAACATGTATAGTTCTTTCTATTAGAATCTTTATGTTGAGTACTGTATTGAACAAATGTTAAAAAATACAGAGAATAGTAGATACTTTCATATTAACGAAAATGTGTGAAAAGTATAAAAATCACTACGTTCATTTATATTTTCATTTCGCTGAGAAGATTCTACGCTTTTATTGAAAGTGTAGAATTTCAATAAAAGAAATAACTTTGACCTTTTGTCTTCTTTACCAGAACTGTCGAAGTTTGTAAATTGTCATGTCATAAACTTTGAATTGGACAAAGATCATGCGTTGCTACTGAAATAGTTTTGAGAACTTGTGGAAAGTTGTCAAACAATTGATACACCTAGGTTTCTACTACAAGGTAGAATGCTACATTTAAGAAAAGAGTGAAAATTGATAGATTTTTTCTTATTATTATTATTATAATCTCTTAACAGATTGGGTGTTAGAAAAAGTGAATTGTATTAAAAAGAGGGAATTAAAAATTACCTCAAATAAAAAAGTTTAAACTTTGTCATTAGATTTAAATGATAATGATAATGCGACTTTTTAAAAGAAAAAAAGTTGGAACTAATATGATTTATGTGTACACGTTGAATAATGATTTTTTAATATCTCATGCATTTAAATATGTAACTTAGAAGTCTGACCCAGATGGACATGTATGTTTAAAACTTAGGCATTTAAACAGCCGCAACCATACGTGTGGTTTGGAAACCAAAAGAATGGAAGGCAGGCAAGAGGCGAATCAAACAACTTCAGTCATCACTATCGTCGTCTCCATCTTCTTCACTACCACCAGCGTCTCTATCCTATTGAGTATTGCAGTCAGTAGGATCTTCCATAATTAACATGAAAATGCAGAATATCCCTATCAAATATTACAATCGTCAAACTAGAGAATAGCAACAACAATCACATGCCAAAGAATTGCATATCTTTCACATTGCTTAAAAAATAACTAACCGCGACTTGAACCCTATGCTTGCTAATTTGCATTACAATTCACAAAATGACCTCGATTATGAACAAATTTTAGTCACTCTGCTTGTCCTCTCAATTCATCTGCCTCGAATTTTAGTCAGGATTTTTTTTTTCTCATAGCACATAATAATAACTTTATTACTTGTTTATCTTTATCTTCATCTCCACCGGAATCAGAATCCTCTACATCAGCCTCCTAAGACAACAAAATGATGAAATTCCTATATTTGAATGGTATAATTTTCAAAATTTGAAATTCAGTTTGGTCTCTATCCAATAACTGGCAATATCGAATGAACGGAAAATATATGACGGCAAAGAATAGACCAATTAAGCTTTTCCCTAGAACAAAATTGCATCTTTCTTACTTGTTTATCTTCATGTCCATCAGCATCCTCTTCATCAGCCTCCTGAGACAACAAAATGGTGAAATTTCTATATATGGATTTTTCAATGTAGACATTCAAGTTGCTACCCATCCAATAGCATGTAACATGGAACAATGGGAAAAGTATGAAGACAATAAGTTACATTGTTGAAGTACTTCAAAGGATTGGGCCACAGGTCCTCCTTAATCATCTCTGCCACCTGCAACAATGGGGGAACCAGAAATTGGTAGACAATAATCCAACTAAGATTGATTATGTATGTTTAAGCCGAAAATTGGAGCATTATCAAAAGAGACCAAATTTATTAACTAGCACATCTTTTGCCATTTGTAATGATATGAAATATTAAAAACTGTTCCTACCTCATCTTGAAGTTCTGATATATCCTTCTGCTCTGTTTCACTAAACCAACTAAAAAAGCTGTATCCAGTTGACAAACAAATAATTAACCAAAGTTAAAATGTGAAACTTCTAGAAACAAAGTTGGGGGGAAGTACACATTTCAACAACTTCAGCATGCAAATTCAGTCAAAACCTTATCCTCTAGTTGTGCAATACTAATATTAACCTATACATTTACTCTCATGAAAACTTAATTCAATATTTTCAATCTGTTGAAGAAAATACATATTCTTTCACAAAATATTAATGGCAGTTCCATTTGTCTAAGTCATTTAACAAGGCCTATCATCTCAAATGAATTAACAAGAGGTCTTAAGTGCATCTCAGTACAAGAAATTGAGCATACATCAGAGGCCTATCTTATCATTACCATTACCGTTGTCATCATTATTGCTCTCATCATGCCATGACATAGTTTAAGAGTAACCTGTGGGCCCAATCTATAACACAAATGTCCATCCTTTTAAGAACTCAAAGATGACCATATTGGTAAACTACAGAGTTACTAGGTGTACAAACCAGAGTAAGTTTTGACCCAGAAAATATGTCAAATAAGTTTATCATTTACCAGTCTGGTCCTTTATTATCTTACAGTTTCTCCACATCTGATTTCTCTCTATCCATCATCCATGTAACTCTATCAAGCTCAAGCATGTGAAGATGAAGAAATATCTGAAAACTTCAAATTGTGAGGACCTAATTTTCATTTGAAGGGAAGAATAGTTGTCCTTTTATAACAGGTTACAGGAACCAAAGATATGTGACCTCAAGCTCTTATCCCAGTCAGAAGAGATTCATGACAACAATAAAGTTAATAAGACACACTAACACATTAATGACCTCAGCTTCACACTCAAGCTCTGTATTTTGTTATCTCAGGAAATTCAGCATTCTGAGATCATGAAGCTTTCAGCTTTTGAGCAACAAACCAGATGCACAAGAATTCATAGAGTGACAGAACCTAATGTAGTGATATGCAAAATTTGGCACCAAATGAAAGCAAATAAGAGTCAGGAAAAGAAACCTTATCTCCTGCAATGCTCGTTTGTTTCCTTTTTTCTCATTATTTAGTCCATTAACAGCACCCTGGTGAAATGTTCATGGCACATATGGTAAGGTACTGCACATATATTCATAATTACATACATACAAATAAAGAGTAAACATATGGAGAACAGCGTCATCATTTACCATGCCTTCCTTCCACCTGATGTCTGTTCCTGTTATTCTTGTTGTACCCTCCTCAAAAAATGTAAAAGTCTTCATCAGCTTCGTATCTTCAAAATAAGGATTCTCTTTGAAGTTCTGGATGTGAAAGAAGAAAAAGGGAAAAATGAGGAAAAAAGATAAACTGTAAGTCATCAACAGCAAGGTTAGACCACTAAAGCAGCTAAACAGATAAGTAGCATCTCAAAAGAGAGACAGATAATAAAATAACAAATCATTCAATTGCCACAATCCAAAATTTAGAAGCAACATTGACAGACTACTGACAATAAGACAAAGTGGGATTGAAAACTTACAAATGTAACAGAGTATCCTGATTTCACATCTTTGAAATCCTCCACATCCAGAGCCTCTAGATACTTGAATATCTAAACACAAACAACATACGATTTGTTACAACTGAGAAAGCATGTTCGATTGATTAGACACTTTCAACATTCTTATAATCTTAATAAATTGCTAATCACCGATGAACTAAAAGCAAGATGCTTGAAATCAATTGATAAAGATAATGACAGTTTTACAAAAAAAAAAAAAAAGAACAGCAAATTTTTGGATCACAAAACGGACCTTCTGGTCTTCCTCAGTTAAAAGATCAGAAAGAACAGGGTGGCTTAGGAACTGCAAAATATATGCATCATAATATAGTAAGAAATTAATAACTAACGTGAACCAGAAGTTATAACTTTGTGAGAGAAAATGAGTGGCAAAAAATGAATGACTTACAGCTGTTAACCAGAAGTCAGGAATAGATTTGATGACCTCATTCCGTCGGATGTAGGCAGGCCTTCGAAACTCATTGTACTTCTGTTCAACCTCCAACACCTTATCACTGGCTTCTTCATTAATCTGTAAGTTACGAAAACAAATATAAAGCTTATTCCTACAATATCCATTTCCTCAGAATTACCAAGACTACACACACAACAGCGGTCATTTAAATCTACTAGCGTTTTCAGGATCTTTCAACCATTAATCCCACATATGAAAAAAAAAAACAAGCAAAAGAAAAAATTCCATCTTTCAACTCCAAGTCCAAGGCTTGCGTGCCCACACTTGATTGACACTGATAAAGTAGCCCGGAGAAGCAAGAAAGCAAATAGCTAAAAGATGTTTACACAGCAGACTCACACCAACCTAGAACATGAATGTATTGTAGTAAGCACCGAGAAGCCGCAATGGGAAATGATATCCACCAAGCTACACTGATATTGAATACACACGAATAAAAACATGGATATAACACCTGCATTCACACGGAGATGACCATACACCTGCACACAAAAAGAAGGCTTAAGAGAATTAATAAAGGAAGTACCTTTTCAAGTTCGTCTTGGAGCTCCTGCAACTTTTCGGTGGAAATGATGAGCTCACTATCAATGTGTTCAGAATCTTCCTCTTCAGCGACCTTGGATTTCTTTCCCTTCTCAGCCACCATTCTGTCACAAAAAAACAGGAAAAAACCAAACTTTCTCGAGAAAACGAGGGAAAAGAAGCTCAGCTCCTAATCCTAAAATGAGTTTTATTTATGGTTGCCCCCACAGACGGAAATCGACTCCTTGAAAGAGAACAGCTTTTCTGAGTGAAACCGAAGGGTTTGTTTGGGGTAATCAATACGTTAATTATTAATTAGAATAAATATTCGACAAATGTCCATATTTTGTTACCTTTTTACCAATTTCAAATTTTATTTCTCCCCTTCAATCTTCTTTTCATATTATATAAAAAATTGCAACGATTCGATTTATCCTTATACAAAGAAAAGGAAAGAAAATATTGAGAGAAAAAGAGAAGAAAAGAAAGGAAGAGAAATGAGACTTCCTTTTTTCTATTTGTTTTCCTAATTTATTAAAGGAGGGAATTGAAACTTATATTAGACAAAAGAATTTTTTGAGACCTTTATGTTCTTGATTATGGAACTTGTTTATCTTTTGTTGTGAAAACTTCAACATACACAGATAAAGTATTATCAGATTTAATAACAGAACTTCACGATGAAGCTTTAAGGAGTTGAAATTTCTATTTGTAACTAGAGTTTTTAACTTTCCAATTGTTGTGTAATATAAAACAATATCTTTGGC
>JANIPN010000008.1:15468992-15488134 GCA_027478595.1 Erythroxylum anguifugum | reverse complement strand
ATGACCCAAAGGAGAAGAAGGCCTCAAGTCTTGTGCCAAAGGCTAGGGTTCTACACTCAATTATTTTCCACTGTGTTATACCAAGAATAGGATCAAGGCATCTGGTGATGACGTTGGATGAACAATGCCTGTTTTATCTACTTACTCGTTATCTTGTTAATCTACCTTTCCTTATTTTCCACTATATGGTTAAGACGAAGAAAGATTTGAATAGTATGCCCTATGGGATGATGCTGACAATGATATTCGGAGATTTCGGAGTTCTCCTGGAGAGAGCAAACAGGATGAAGCTGGATATCAAAAGCACCATCAACTCTGCAACGATTGACAAAATGAGCTTGAAGAATCTGGGGAAAGAAGAATCAGATTCAAAGGCAATAGCAAAGATTAAGGGGGAGCGTGCCAAAAAGGGAACTCCCTCAAGGAAATCAAAATCTCAACCCAGCAAGAAAATGTCTGCAGTTGGAGAGAAGAAATCATCAAATGAAGCGATGAAAGATAAGGTGATTTCTCATAAAGAAGGAAGCCAGGTATGGTATATAGAGAAAGTATCCTTGAAGAGAAAAGGGGAGACACTCCTATCAGAAATACCTAAACAAGCGAAAAGGTCACCCAGAGTTTAAACCCTGCGTCAGCAAGAGGAGAAGAAAAGAAAAGAGCTGATTCAAAGTGAAGACTCTAAGAAGACAGCACCTCAGGCAACAAGGTCTTTAGTCTCAATCTTAAAGGAAGATTCAGGAAAATTAGCTAAAGAGACTGAGATTAGGAGAAAATTGGAGTTTGAAAAGAAGAAATCGCAATCTCAACAAACTCCGAGATTGATTGAAGAAGAGAAAAAACAAAAAAATCAGTCAGAGCAAGAGCACTCCCACTGCTGTTCAGAAGAAGAAGACAGTAGAACGTAGTTCAGAACAGGTCAAAACCTCTCGGCCTTTGAGAAAAGAGGATTTAAGAATCAAGGTTATTGAGAAAGTTCAACTTGTAAGGAGTAGCACCTCAATAATCATCAAAGAATATTCAAAAAGGTCAGTCATGGCACAATTACAACTAATTTTGGTGAATAGCAGCTGCTAACTGACGATGATAAGAGTATGTATGGGTTTTTGAAGGATCAAGGAACAAAACCATACCCCTTGCAAATATCAAAGGACAAGTACATTATTTTTCCAGTCACACCAAGAACTGTGATCAAGGTTGTGCCTGACTTCCAACCAAGACCTTACATTATTCACAATGATGATAAGGGGAAGAAGAAATTGTACCCCGAAGGAGTATTGAATGATTTGATAGATGATCAGATTGAAGCTGAAGTGAGGGACATTGATGAGGCGTATTATGCAGTCCAGACGAAGGGAATCTATATTACCCACTACATTTTGAAAGCTTCAGGAAGCAACTGTGGTCATTGAACCACTGAAGACTCTTATCAGGTAGTTGGAAGAATTATAGAAGGTTAGTACAGATCCGTAAGGATTAAAGATATCAGCTACTCAATCGAGACTCTTGTGCACATGATTCTACAAATTAGGCTGCTAAGTATTGTGTCTTCATTCGGAGATGTGCTACACCTATTTGGAAGAAAAGTTCCACAACTAACCAACCCTGATGACTTCAACCTCCCAGAGATGAACCTATCTGTCCAACTTTCTGCCCTTAAAATCACTGAACAAGTTATTCTATCTTCAGATGCATATAGCACCACTATTGCTCTTGAAGTAGAACAACAGAAAGATGATGGTCGGTCTACTTCATTAAGTGACTTACGAGAGGAAACAGATCGAATATGACAAAACCTCCAGTCACTCCACACGGAAATGAAGGACATAAAGGCAATGTTGATAGTAATAATGAAGCATCTACGGTCGTAATTCATTTTTGATCAATAACAAATAGGGGGAGAAAAGGAAAAAGGAGAAAGAAAAAGATAGGGGGAGAAGAGTAAAAACAAAAGAAGAGAAGAAGAAGAGAAGAGAAGAAGAAGTTCTGCTTCTAGTGAATAATTTTTTTTTGTACATCATTCTATTTAAATACTTTCTTTCTTACTAATATGATTATTTGTTATTATCAAAAAGGGGGAGATTGTTAAGTCAAAATGACTTTACGTCAATGATTTTGATGAAGACCAAATAATATTGAAAGAAGAAAGTAAGTTGGAAGCGGAAGAATATGAGACGGAAGGCGCAAAACAAAAGTGAGACAGAAGGCGCAAACCAAAAGTGAGACTGAAGGCGCAAAACAAAAAGTGAGACGGAAGCGCGAAGATAAAAGTCAAACGATAGAAAGTGAGACGGAAGCGCAAGATAACAATAAGACGGAAGGACCGATACCACGTTAGATGACTAATCAGCTTGAGTTAGTTACAGAACTCAACTGAATAATTGATTCTTTAAAGATCAAGAAATAAGAAGAAAGAAGCAGTTATCAAGAAGCAGTTGAAGATGAAGACTATAAATACAAGTCGTAGTCGAAGACTGCAAAAAAAAAAGCTTAGCGATTTGAGAAGTTAGAGATTTTCGAAAGAAAAAGCTAGAAATTTTGTTGTGCAAAAGTTAGAGCTATCATTATCTATAACAAAAGCTCAAAAACTCTTTCAGTTGAAAGAAAAGCAGATAGCCTGAAGAGGCTAAGTGTGAAAGAATACTTGTTGTAAGAGACCTGAAGAGGCTCGGAGTCAAAGAATACTTGTAACGTTGTGAAGTATAGTGAAATCTCAGAAAGATCTCTGAGGACTGGGCTTAGCCCACGGTTTGGGGTGAACCAGTATAAATCTGTTGTGTCGACACTCCCTCTCAACTCTTAACTCTCTTAACTTTGAATTTTTAATCTTACTGTTTTCATACGAGAATTTAGAAAATATTTTACAATATTGATTTTCAATAATTTGAGAAAAGAACAAGTTTTTTTAAAGAAATTGATCAAAAGGGGATCAGTGAAAAAGAATACACAATTCAACCCCCCTTCTTGTGCATTTGTATATCATTTATTAAGTCTATATTAACGTGTGATTCACTTCAGGTTGAAGCAAAAAGTGCTTATGCCATGGATCGAAATAGGCACAGTCGTCCAAACAAAGAAATTGTTCCTACCGCCAATGAACCCTCATCAATACCGCATCAATTTTCACTACGAACAACTGAAGAACCAAATGAAGTTGCAACTTTAAAGCAAAAAATGGCATGGAGTCAAGGATTTTTACTGATTGCCATTGGGATCATTTTGGGAATTATTGTTAAGGACATTCTTAATAAAATTTAAAGCTTGAATGTATCTTTAACCTATTATGTAATTAAATTCATAAATGCTTAAATGTTTAATTAAATTATTATGTATTAGAATTTCTTGGTTGTCGGAGTTATTTGAACCTATTATGTAATTAATTCTATGAATGCTTAGATGTTTTATTAAATTATTATTTCCTTAATAATGTTTATAATAATAACAACAACAACAACAACAACAATAATAATAATAAGACAATTAATTTTATTTCAGTTACCCTATAAATAATAATAATAATAATAATTAATAATAATAATAATAATAATAAAATAATAATGATGATGATGATAGTAATAATGAAAATAATGAAAATAATAATAATAATAATAATAATAATAATAATAATAATAAGATAATTAATTTTGTATAATAAAATTAATAATAATAATAATAATAATAAGTACAACATTTATAATACTAATTAATAATAACAACAATTACAATAATTAATAATAATAATAATAATAATAATTTTTATTACAAAATTTATGATAATAATAATAACAACAATTAATAATAATAATAATAAGATAATTAATTTCATATAAAAATAAAAATAAAAATAAAAATAAGATAATTAATTTTATTAGAGTTACAAGTTAATAATAAGATAATTAACTTGTAAGATAGTTAATTTTTAGGTTTCGTTATTTATTGAAATATGCCTAATTTCTCATTTTATTTCATCGTAATTAACAAATGACAAATACACTTCAAATAAATATGGATACAATTATAAAATAATCAATGAATTACATCTTTCCAATATATTATACTGCAGGGGCATTTTTGTCATTAACACTATTTTTTGTTCTATCCCCTGTAACCAAACACATTTCTGTTCTTAGGACGGAGACAATTTTCTCTATTCTATCCACCGTAACCAAACACCTCACTATCTCTAATTCTTGTTCTATTTTGTCTCCAGATTTTCATCTCGTTTCGTCTTTGCATGTTGAAGACGCTAACCAAACGCAACGTAAGTATCGGAAGTTTCACCTGGTACCAGTCAGTTTTTAAAATACTAACAAAATACTTGTCGATACTATGAATTTTGACAAATCGGAGGACTAAATAGAAAAAAAAAGATTTTTTAGATCTAGTTTTGACCCAACCTGACCCAAACACCTCACCCAACCCAAATACCAAATTGAAATTGTGATTCTTTTTGGTTGTGTTTTCAATTGCTTTTTTTATGCTCCTGAATTGCATTTGAATGGTGTTTTGATTGTGTTGTGTAATATTGAATTTGTTAATGGTTTGAAAGTTTGAAATTATTGGAATTTTGAATGGTTGTGTTGGAATTGTTGGAGTTGAGATTTAAGAAATTTGAGTTTGAATTTTAAAAGTTAGAAATATTTGATGATGGTTAAATCTAACTACAATGTAAGTAATTTCTTAATATAATAAAATGAAATGCAAAAATTTCTTCTTATGATGATGTTAATCATACAAAATGAGTTATATTATATAAGATGGACATGCGTATCGTGTAATTGTGTATGTTGAATACTTGAATTGTTGATTTTTGACTTATTGGTGAATTGTGTTAGATAAAATTGAATTCCGTTAGATGAAATTGAATTGTGTATGATGTAATCATATAAATGAGTTATATTATATAAAATGGACATTTGTATTGTGTAATTATGTATGTTAAATACTTGAATTATTGGTTTTTGACTTATTGGTGAATTGTGTTGGGTAAAATTGAATTGTGATGGATGAAATTGAATTGTGTATGATGTAATCATACAAAATTAGATATAATATATATAAGATGGATATATGTATTGTGTAATTGTATATGTTGAATACTTGAAATGTTAGTTTTTAACATATTGGTTAATTATGTTAGATAAAATTGAATTGCATATGATGTAATCATATAAAATGACTTTTATTATATAAGATGGACATGTGTATTATGTAACTTTTAAGTTAAACAATACATATGTTGTGATATTAGTTGATAATGAAATTATGTGTTCTTTATTTTGATATATGTCTTCATTTATTTTTATAGATAAATGGAAGAAAG
The DNA here is from genome assembly GCA_027478595.1 of Erythroxylum anguifugum. Taxonomy (NCBI): domain Eukaryota; kingdom Viridiplantae; phylum Streptophyta; class Magnoliopsida; order Malpighiales; family Erythroxylaceae; genus Erythroxylum; species Erythroxylum anguifugum. Next base: position 15,482,814 of record JANIPN010000008.1, on the reverse strand, counting down.
TTCAAGTACTCCTGATCATTTAACCGTTTTAACAAGATATAGTGATCTAACTTAGGCTCATGTCGCATTGGTCCCCAGTATGAAGAACCATACTATTCGCTTGCTTTGTAACAAGCATTTGAAAGGTGGATGAATAACCCGATTAAAGAAGCATTTAGTTGGGGTTAAAGGAGATATGAAACCCTATAAAAAAGGAAGTTGTGATGTGAAGTGACAAATAAAAAATTTTCTTAAAGAATATCAACACGAGAAAGATAGAAGAGAGAGATTAAATTATGAAATTGGTAGTGGAAGTTCGCTTGTTGGTTTTCATGATAATAGTGGAATGTTAAAGGTGGTAGTGATAGTGTTAGTATTTTGTCCTAACAAGAAGTGATTGTTGCATTTAGACTTGATGTTAGGAAAAGAAAAAGGTAGATTTCATTTTTTTGGACCACGAATAACTCTTGGAGCTTAGCCTTTAATTCATATTGCCATGCAATCAAAAGAAGTGGCTCACAATATAGATATAACAATGACTAGATGATGGTATGATATAGGTGCAACATTCAATGCTTCATAATCTTACTATTGTCAGTCTATGGTGGATGTTGTAGCCTCTTACGGTCCGGGATACAAGGCTTCTTTTATTGATTGGGCTACTTATGGGTGTTCAATTACGTGTGATGATTAGACAAATACGAGACATGAGCCTATTAATAATGTTTTGGTTTATTCTACAAAGGGCTTAATGCTTTTGAAGTCTATTGATGCATTTGGCCTTGTTAAGAATACTGATACTTTATTTGAAATATTTGATGAAGTTGTGAATGAGGTAAGACTAGAAAAAATTGTTCAGTTCATTACTGACAATGATTCCGTTTATAAGGAGGCAGGAAGAAGGTTTCAAAGAAAGTACAATTCTTATTTTTGGACTTTTTGTGTTGCATATTTCATAGACTTAATGCTGAAAAATATAGGGGATGCTAGGTATTTTCCTATTATTGATGAGAATGTGTAGAAAGACAAAAAGGTGATTAAGGTCATCTATAATCGTGCATGAGTCTTTAATTCAAGGAGAAAGGATTTTACTAATGGTAGGAATGTGTTGTCCTACAATTACAAGATTTGCAGTAGATTTCTTATCACTTCAATGTTTTGTTATAATGAAGAAAGAGTTGAGATAGATATTTACAAGTGATAAGTAAGTTGCATCTTAGCATTCTAGGTCTAATGTTGGATTAGAAGTTTATAGAATTATACTTGAAGATATTGAATTTTGGTCCTAATGCCAATTTGTCATTTGAGTTTGCAAGCCTTTGGTGATGGTGCTTCGTTTGGCTGATAGTGATGAAAAGGTAACAATGAGTTATTTTTTAATGCTGTGGAGAGGGTGAAGGAAACAATTAAGGCTAATACGAAAAGTAGGCCTTCTTTGTACACACCTTATCTTATAGTCACCAATGATAGATGAAAAAGGCAACTTTACTCTCCGTTGTTTGCAACTGGGGCATTTTTCAATCCTAGTATCTATTTTTGATTAGGTTTTACAAAGAAAGTTAAAGTTTATAGGGGAATGCTATTAACTATTACAATAATTGTTGCCCATGAGATGATGCAAGATCTCCTGAGCTCACAAATGGAGCCTTGTAAGTAGTCTTCTGGAGATTTTGGGATGCCAATTACTATTCGACAAATAGCAAAACTTAATCCAGAGATATATATATACTTTACTTTTGTTACTTGATGAAAATTAATTATTACTTTATTTTGTTTATAACGCTACTTTTATTGTCTTACGACTTACAGTTTCTTGGTATGACTAATTCGGAATTGGTGTTCCATAATTGCAAAGGTTTGTAATTCGAATTCTAAGTCAATGTATGAGTGCAACAGACTGTGAAAGGAACTGGAGCATATTTGACTTCATCCATTCCAAGAAAATGAATAAATTGAAGCAAAAGAGATTAAATGACTTGTTCGTCATTCATTATAATTTAAAGCTTTGGGAAAGGTATGTTATTATCATTATTAATTTAGATATAATTTCTTAGAATTTTTTAATAATTAAATTTTATTGTTTACTAGGACTCTTAACAGAACAAGTAATTCAGTAGAACCAATTTACATTGTTAATATCGATCTTTTGATAGATTGAGTTTCTAAGGAATTGAATATGGTAAAAGTGAGTGACTTGGAAGATAATCTTGGATGAGAAAGCGTTAACTTATCATTTGGTTCATTGAGTGATGATGATGATGAGACTCCTTTCAATAATGAGGATTTTGTACCAAATGATAATTGAGGTCAGTGCAGTTATAGCGGATATCTCCTCGTAAACGATTTAATGAAGTTCCAGGTTTTTGTTTATGCTCTTCTTTTAGTTTTACTTATATTTGATGTATATGTTAAATTCTATATATGCAATGTAATTATAAATGTTTTTATTTCAGGTTTCACTTTTACTTGGTTATTTCCTCATCACAAACTCTTATTGTAAATTGAAATAGTTAGAGAGTTAATGATATTTATTATTCTTTTTATTTGATATAATTATTATTTATTATATGATAAAATTGTAATATTTTAAATACTTTGTATTGTTCTTAATTTTATATATGTATGATGCTTATCTTTTTTTCATATTAATTGTGGTTATTATTTATATGTGAAATATCTAAAAAATTAATGTTAATAAAAATAATAAATTGTTCTTATTTTAAAATTTTATTATTATAATTTTTGGATATATGGTTGATGTAAAATTATAAAGTATACAATACAATATACTAATGAATTATTTTGCAATTATAAAAAATTCAAGGAATATTTCATAAATTTTAAAATTGCCTGAAATGGTACCCAGTATTGACCAATACTGGTACAATATCGTACTAGAATCCACTCTGGTAATAGGGTCAGTACGGTATTCATAACATCAAAATACATAGAAAAATAAAGTACATTAATTCCTTTTAAACCTTAGTCAAATTATAAAGCTACATTTGAGATCAATTTATTAATGACCATTTTTAGTGAGTTAGTGGAGATAAAATCATCAAAATAATATTTATGAAATTCATAATGGGGCATAAAAAACTCATAAAAAGGTAAAAGATGTTATTTGCCCTTTAACATTTTATAAAGTATTTAAAATAGCTCATACTATTATTTTTATTGTAAATTCACACTCTACATTTATAAAATGACATGATTTACACCTTCAAACCTAGTTTCATTAGGTTTTTATTAAATCGATGCCACAACTCTGTTGATTTAGGGTACATGGCATGCCAACTATACAATTCTAACCATATGGATACTAATGTGGCTTGTATACAATTTTTATTTTTAATTTTATTAACATTTAATTATTTAAAATATTAAAACAAAATATAGATTATACCTCTACTAGAAAATTATAGAATACTGACAGAAAAAATTCCGCCATAAATTAGTGACGGAAACAAAAATTTCATCGTAAATTAGCGACGAAATAAAAAATCCATCATTACTAGAGGACAAAATGTTACTGCCAACATTACCGATGAAATTTAGTGACGGACTAGTGAACATCGTCGTAAAAATAGGCGCCAATTGTTCCTGGCTAAAATTTCAGACTAAATTTACAAACGGAAATAATTTTGGTCAGTAAATTAAAACTAAAGGAAAATGATGTTTAAATTGGAAGGAAATATTGTTATTTTCCTTCTATTTAAATCGAAAAATTTAGACCTTCCTTCTCTTCTTCTTCGTTGTTTTCTTCTTCATTTCTGTTCTTCTTCGTTTACTCCATCTCCGATAGATCTGTCTTAGTCCGTCCGTCTATAGTCCGTCCGTCCATTTGTCATCTTTGTTTCCATTGTTGAGATTGGTTGTCCTGCTATTAGGTTTATTTTTTCTGCTTCAATTTATGTTGTTAAATGATTTTATTTTCATTTGTTTTGTATGTGTGGATTGAGTTGTTAGGGCTTATTTTGGTTGTTAATAGTTCTTTCTTCGTTGTTCTATGTTAATGTTAGTGAATAATGGAAAAAACAACAGTTTTGAAACAAATTAGGGATGAATTTGTGTAGCGTACTAAGTGTTCGACGAAAGTTCTATTAGGGATAAAAGTTCAACAAATTGGTTTTAAAACTTATAAATTGAGTTGTGAACCTTAATTAACACTTACAGTGAGTTTTAAAACTTAGTAGGGTATTTGAATTGAGGTAGTTAAAGGGTTTTTTTTCAAAGAAAGAATATGTTAAGTATAGGTGTGACTGAAAAATAAAATGCTATTGTATTAAATGTAAAAGAAAGTTAGGTTTGAATTGTGGATTTGTGTATGTATAGTTGAATTTTCCATATGTATAGAGAAAAAAAAGAGAAATTTTAATTTACATGATAAAAATTGTCTCTGTCTTAATAAGTGATGGATTTAATGAGGAGATTATTGAGTATTTGAATATATAATGTGGCTTATAAATTCTTAGTCAATTTATTCACCTAATATAATTTTCAAGTTCTCTTCTATTCTCTTTGGTTTTAATCTTCTTGATCTAGAAAAATCCTCACCTTTAACCTTAACCCCATTCCAATGGAGACATACGGACTTTTTGATTCAAATGTGCATATAATCAAAGATGAAAAATATTAGTAGTAACATATTTTCTTATCATCAAAATCATGAGTTAGAGCCTCTAGTAGTTTAATAATCTTCTCATTTTTATAATAAAATATATTTGGAGATATTTGAGAAAATAAATGATATTAAATAAAATATCCCTATGTCAAATCAATGTAGAGTATAAAAATAAATGATATTGTATAAACCCACTCCACGTCAACTCAATATGTAATGAATATTCCCCTTTTAATTCATGCTTTATGAAAGATTGCATTTTAGTATTATCATTCTTTCCCATTTTCACCAAAATTAAATAGGATATATGGTATATAAAGTTATAAGTATGAATAGGAAAAAAAGAACATTTCCCTCTCTCCTTTATAAAAAAGCCTATTATATGGGCAAAATATACATACAAAGTGGTTGCGGAAAATGATTTAATTTTCAAATGGTTCATATACCGATTCGAAGATCAATATACCTTTTACCTTTCTCTTCCTATGCACATGCATCAATCCTTTCTTCCTTTCTCCTTAATTATGCATGACTAAGTTAGTATTCTCAATTGTCATCAATGTGAGGGAAGTATTTACACCCTTTTTTATACTACCAAAGGTTACTTCCTTTTATTCTTCAATTGGTTCAATAGTTATTTTTGCTACTAATTTCCTTATTTAACTCACGTAAGGGGTTCTAATAGTTTTTCTTTTGAAATAATTGTTAAAGATACCATTGTTGTTCCTTATTGGATATTAATAGAGATTATCTCAATTCTTAAAATTCATTTTGTGCTACTTAATATTGACTTACAAGAAAAAAGTTAATATGTTCTAAGTACCCACACAAACTTTAGTGTTTAGAGGTTAATCTTTGAACCATTTTCATCTCATATCTTTTTTTAATTTTTTTAACAAGAATTTTTAAAAAATAATTTATTTTTATATGACCATAATCACCAAAAAATGATATCTCACATGATAAAAATTGAAAGTGTTAGGTTCCATATGAGAAAGACTTAAAAGAATTATGATTATATGCATTTTTAGGTATTGATAAATGATATGTATGATATGAAATTCTCTTATGGATATATGGAGAATTAGGAGCTCTCATTCTGTGATGAGAAGGCATATCATATGAATTGTCATATCATATGTCCTTTCATAAAATTGAGACCAATGAGAATTTTGAACATATGTCAAATACTTGTACAGTGGACTATAATGATTATAAGCTTGTATTATACCATTATAATTGAATTTAGGTTTATAATAAGTGTGAGCATATTTAATAATCTGTTGTTATGGATGAGGTCCATATTATGATTGTTGCATGCCTTTTTATGTCTTTCTATATGAATTATAGACCTGATATGAAAATGATTTCAAATGGCTTCATAATAGTTGTATTTGTCGCTTTTGAATGATTTGGAAAATGGCTATATGATTGGTATGGGGTTTTGGTTGATGAAGTGTGAAATGATGATGGAATTGCATATGAAATATTTCATGCTCATGGAAGACAAGTTTTCAAAATGTGATATTTGGGCAATTGGTTTTCAAGTTATGAATAACAAGTTATGTGGGTTTGTAGTGGTCTATTAAGTCTGTCAAGTGCACTTGATTAAAAGGCCTCTCCTGCCTACCTGCTGGTGGCATAGAGCTCCCTCGCGGACTCTCATAAGTTCACGGCTATGTAAGACCATTTTGTGGGATTGCGATAGTACATGTTGTGCATGGCTACACAGGACCTTTATGGGAAATGTGTAGTACATTCTGTTACGGATCCACCCAAACTATTATGATGTGATTATTTGATTATGATGTATTGGCAAGTTTGATGGATATATGACTTATGTGAGTTGTGAATTGACTTGATACGTTAAGAATTTTGTGTTTTATGACTCAATGAGGTTTTGCTATGATTATGGAAAACAAGGCTTTAGTCGCATTTTGAGCAATTATTATTCTTGTAAAGTTGTATTTTGGATTTTGATGTAAGGTGGCTCCAAAAGGCCATTAAAGCGTTGTAAAACTCTTGTTTTTGATGTGAATGAAATATATATACATTATGTTTTGCTCATGATTTCCCAAGTCCTTACATTGTTTTTTTTTCAAGTTTTTATAAGGATAGGAATTGTGTTCTGAATTTAAGGGAAAATCTGGAATAATCCAGGTAGAACTAGTAAAAATTTTCTTCTTGGAAGTTGTAGATGATCTTTTCCAACGGTATAAAGTTTGTAATTTTTGGATATCGGAGTGGAGAGATATGATCATTACAAGTTGTGATGTTGCATAGGATGTGTGTATAGGACAACTATAGTAAATGATGGAAAATTGTGGTTTTGATGAACCAAATGGGTTGAGAATTGAAAGTTTTTACGAGATAAATTTGGTGTTTGAATTGATATGAAGTGATTTGGTACTAGAAGAGTTGAATTTGGGAAGATTATGAGTGAATATGATGTTAGATTGGATGTAGGAAGCATTGGAAAGGCGTTGGAGGAGTTTGGAGAACCCCTATGTCCATTAGATGGACTTTAGGTCTGTTAAACGGACTCTCTTGGGTATAGAAGGACCCTATCTTCACCAATATCCATTTACGGACCTTCTTAGGTCAAAAATGGCCCCCAAGCCCAACAATGTCCTTTAGGTGGACATGTATGTCCGTTTAACGGACATACAAGGGACATCTACAGTAAATTGAAAATTTTGACTCTTTAAATGGAAAAATATCGCTTTGTAGTCTTCATGAAAGTAGATCTAGAAGTATTCTTTCAAACCGTCTAAGAACGAACTTAATCAGACATCTTTATTGCGCCAGGTTAGGTACAATATGATTGAGGTTATAAACATGTTCGATTCTTTCGGGCATAACTTCCTCATCCAACCTCCAAATGAAGTGATTCTTAAAGAAATGGATTCCTAGGACCTTTTTCCTATTTGTCTATGAAAATTGGTATCTTTTGGAGTTGATTTGAAAAAGTTTGATGTAGAGAAAATGAGAGGTCGGATGGGAGAGCATGATTGGGATATGAACACACTTTAACTTTTTAAGCATATCTTGATCTGTAGAGCTCCGATTGAGATGATTCTTGCCTCAAAATAAACTAGAAACTTAGAGCTACAATTTTTTGAAGAATTCAAATTGAAATTTTGGTGTTTGACTGGAGTGGGCACACCGCCCTTGTGAAATGTTGGTTAATGAGGTTTCATTGAAATAACCCTATAAGGGAACCCGCTCACGCTTTATAACTCCGAATAGTTGGGCTCCTGAAATGGGGTCCAATAATTGCAATTCTACTTCTTCAACTTATTTGTAGCCCTATGTCTCTAGTTTACTCTAAATAAAAAATCATCTCATTCTGATGTCTAAAAAAGAAGTTATGGTCAAAAGAAACAAGACTGTTCAGTTTACAAAATGCTCTCGGGTGCAGAAACTGAAATTAAGTCATGGTTAACTATTAGAGAGCACAGTATCTTGATGTGACAAATAAAGATCAGTCTAGCAATTAAACTCACGGGTGTGAGGGATAAAAGTCACAGGCGTGAGTGACTCGCGAGTGTGAGGAAAAGTCACGGGTATGACAGATACGAACAAAAAAAGTTGGACTATTTGAGAGCACACTCAGTCAGACATGTCCCACTTTTTTTCTTGATCTCTCTTGAATGAATTCAGTTGGACAAGATTTTTGGTGGAGAGGTAAACAATGTGTTAGAGTCCAATGGTTCAAGTCTCATGTCATTTGGAGGTCGGACAAAGGAGATATAGCCAAAAGATCGAAGGATGTTGCATCAGCCTTCAACCTTCAAAGTCGCGATCGTGCTGTCCAGCTTGCGAAGTCGCAATTGCGACAGTGAAAAACACCAAGGTCGCGATTGCGACGAAGCGCGATCGTGACTTTTGGTGAATAGTAGGCACGATCACGACTTTCCTAGTCGCACACCCTCTCTTCAAACCTCCATAACTTTCAATCCAAAACTCCAAAAATTTCAATCTTTATATCAATAAAAAGCTAAAAGAAAGATCTACAACTTTCATGAAGATAATTTTGTCAAAATCTTCTTAGATCAATACAGTTTAATCATGGAAGTTTTAGACCACATTTTTACCCCTTTTTCCTTTTCTTTCACTATATCCGACACTCTGCAATCTTTCTTCTTCTTTCTTTTCTTTTATTGTAATCCATCTTCTCTAACTTATCTTCACCACATTTTTGCCTCCCATTCAAATAAAATCATTCACAAACAAAAATCCAAAATTCATGCTTAAACAAAATCATCAAGAACTGAAGAAAAGTCATTCAAGCATTTCACCATTCTCTACACTTTCTTCAGAGTCATTTTCCTATATTTTCATTTTCTACATTCTCCTAAATTTCTTCCTCTCACTATTCTTTAATCAATCTTTCTCATCTCAGATCATCATCTTACAACTATTCTTTAACTCTAATTTCATTCTTTTGGTCATCTCTAAAAACACTCACATATTCACCTATATGCATACACCCACAGTGAAGAGAAATAAAGCATATAAAAAAATTGTCTTTTATAAATTTCTACACTAATCTCATATACATTTTCATTTCTCTTTCAACTCCAAAATCATTTTTACACTATCTTATAACATTTTTATCATCAAAACCAAAAAATCGACAGATCCACATTTTCATCTTTTATTCAAAGTGAACATGAAAAATGTCTATTTTTCTCTTATTCATGACATGACAATAAATCACCATTTTTGTTTCATAAAATAACAACTATAAAGGATTAACAACTACATAAAATATCTATTTTTCTCTTATTCATGGCATGACAATAAATCACCATTTTTCCATACATCAATTTACTTGCCAAGTGGCATTTTTCCCAGTACAATTATATCCACATTTTCAGAAATAAATCCTAAAATTCGCCAAAGTTTAAAATTAACTACACTCTCCAATTAAATTTTCAATACAATAATTTCACAATTCTCAATGATATCACATTACAATTCAATTATACCCGGAATTATCCATGAATGCATGTACGATTATTTTCATGTGCAAAAGTTCACTATTCATGTGTATGCGTATATCATATAATGTATGAGCATGCAATGCATTTATAATCTCTCAATACTCTTTCATATTTACTATTTTAACCTCCCTACAAGTAATGGGGTGTTACATTCCATCGGTAATTTCTATCACCAAATTTGTTTCCCGATGGAAAATCTTTATTATCCGTCAATAATTTTTGTCGCTAAAACCTATCTTTCTTGTAGTGTACTTTCATTTTTGTATATAAAAAAGTTGTGAATAAAACATCAACTTTATTCATCTCTATTCTCCTTACCCAAACACCAAAATCCCTAAATTAAAATTTTATTATCTTCACTAACAATTTTTGTTCTTACGTTATCCAATTTATGCTAATCACTCAATTAAAATTTGCCTTTAATGTTATGAAAATATTACCAATATTGCTTATTATTGATCTAGTTAATCATTTAACTTTCTTTGCAAATATCATCAAATATGCCTTCAATCTAGACTACTGCATCTTTCTAGTGTAGATGATCACATAAACTTAGTGTGAGGTGTATTTTTGTTAGCTAAAGGAATTAATTACGGGTGTTGAGGAAGGTGGAAACCAAAGATGAATAAGTTGATTCTTTTACAATTTTTTATATTAAATAATTAAATATTGAAAAATTAAAAAATAAAATTTCATAAAAGCCTGCAATATCCATATAGATAGAACTACACAATTAGCATGTAATGTATCCCATGTCAACGTTGACATCAATTTAGCTAAAACCTAATGGAGTTATGTTGGGGGATGTAAATTATGTCATTTTGTAAATGTTAAGGTGTGAATTGGTACCAGAGAAAATGACAAGGATTATCTTGGGCCTTTTATGAAATGTTAAGGGACAAACAATATGTTTTGTGCTGTTAAAAACTATATCACAAGTTTAACCCGTAACTTTTATTGGTCCTTAATGACATTTAAGAGGGGGGATGAATTAGGTATTGGTTAATTTAAAGAAAATTATGAGGCAAATATTGTATGAAAACTTGCAGTTAGCTGCTCATTTTTATACAATATGACTAACATCCCTTAGTTCTTAGCCTCAATTTCCTTTGCATTAAGTGCTTTAACCTTTTGTTTTTATTTATATTTTATTTATTTATTGATATATAGATATCCAACTTAGTGAATAAGCATGATTTAGTCACTAAGGTGCTACCAAAGTATGCTATGAGTGTATGCCATATGTCCTTGATGTTGTTATACTTCTTAAACTCTCACATAACATCATCACCTATGCTATGTAAGCCAAGGAGTTCTCTTTTTAAATAAGCCATTTGCCTTTCATTTTTACCTACATTAGGCTATAGTTTTCTCCTTAATAAGTTTTATAATTTCGTTTAGTTGTCCAAGAGCCTCTTACTCTTCCAATATATTTTGGATTTTCATACTCCAAATTTTATAATTGTTTCCATTCAAGTTTTTACCTCTATTTGAATTCTACAATAATAGTGTTGAATGCAGTAGTCATTTTCTTTAAACACATAATTTTCATAATTATCCCATTGTTCTCATTTTCAATTAATTTGATGTAACTTCCTAATAGAAACTTTAATTTATTTTTTTGATTATATATGGAATTAAAAATTACTAAGTTTTCAATCATCATTCATATAATGATTGATCAATAACTAGTCGTTTTAGTTAGACAATTTGTTTACAAATTATCATAATTATTATATATAAAACAATAAAGAACTGAAATGGTAATACATTTTCTTAAATAAATATTATCCATAAATTAACTATTTTACGTAAAACAACTAATAATTTTGCTAAAATACTAATGCTACTTAGCCATCCGAAAAATGAAATGTGAAGAACATCAAATAATAGCGACTAAAACAGTCTAACTAAATTCTTTAAATACAACCCTTTAGGGAGTTGAGTTGGTTAGTGATTCAGATGAATCCCTAAAGTTAATGTCAATTATTGGACCCTTCTTACTATGATGGATAGTATCTTAGAGATAGCTTTATAAATAAAGTTATAGCTAGTTATTGGTCTGCAATTAACTAAAGAGCTCATATTTTTATTCTTTAGGACTAAGCAAATATGTGTTTTGTTAAATTGTTTTAGCAACCTTCCATTGGCAAAGAACTCTTAGATTGCTTCAGCTACCATATTTCTAATCATAGGCCATGCTTTATGGAAAAAGAAACCATTAAATCCATCTAGGGCTAGGAACTTATGCAAGATTGTATAGGGAGTTTTTCATTTCTTCACTGAGTAGGTTATTTCTCAAGGATCTAAGGAGAAAAATAATTCTTTCTTCATCTCATTTTGTAAGGAAATCTTAGAACTGTTAGTTTTATAAGGGAGGAGATCTTGTTAGTCATAGACATGGCCTTGACATAATTTTGGAATAATTTTGTGTTCTAGTCTCCATTCTTATACCAGTTGATACGTGCTCTTTACTTCATTAGAGAATTGTAAATCTCCATGGCTTTAGCATACTCCTTTGAGTTGAGGATCATTAGGGTTTTGATACGGTGAAGCTTGGGCTTGTACTTCTCTAGTTACGCATTCCCTAATGTTAAAGTGTAACATCTTAGGCCTTTATATGTAACATCCCACCCTCGACGAGAAGGGTATAATAGTAATTTGGCAATGGGTGAGAGTGATTAGGACGGATTTGGCATTTGCATGCATACTGGTATTTGTGAATAGTTGAATTTTGCACATAAAAAATGACCGTACATGCATTCATGACATTTCCCGGTAATTAGGCCTAAATGAAAATTTGTTGTGAATAATGTGGAAATGGTGTTTGAAAAATTATTTGGAATGAGTCATTGTGTGTTTTCTATTTTACGGGAATTTCAGAAATTTTTCGGAAAAAATTTTCGGACCAGAAAAAAATCGCCAAGTGATGAACCGGTTGGTTTTCAGTACCGAAATTGTTTGTTAAATGGGCTTGGGCTATTGGGTTTAATATTTTGGAATTGTCCGTGGGACCCTTGAAAATGCATTAAAGATGTAATTTTTCTATTAGGGTTAATTGATTGAAGTTTATTACTTGAATTTTGTCTTTTTCCTCCTTACCTTGGACAAGTGTCATATTGACACATATCAAGTTAATGCTCTAAGCATTCTCGGTTGTTCCTTGCTTAAAGAAGGAAAAAGATGAATTTTATTGCAATTTTCCTCCTTCATCCGAGACATCATCTTCTTCTCTTTCATTGGTCTTCTTTAAATTTTCCTAGTCAAGTTGCTACCTTCCTACCTTAAGTGTTTTCTTACATGCATATGAACCTAAGCCTTCTACCTTCTTGCATGATGAGAACCGTGTATGGGCTTGAGAAGTGAGAAGTGGTTGTTAGTTGGAGAATTTAAGAGTTAGAGTTGGAAGCTTTAATTAGGTAAGAATCTCTTTACGCTTTTGAAGTTGTAGTAGTTTGATGCATTAATTGGGAATTATGGTGCATTAATTATGTTTTATGATGCATTAATTTCATAAAGATAGTGGTAGGATTGTTTGGGTATAAGTGTAAGTTTGTGTGAGGATAAATGATTAATATGTTGTGGATTGGTTTTTGATTGGTTTTGATATGTGAATGATGTTAGATAAATGGGAATTTAGTAAGAAAATTGTGTATGTTGTGTGTTGCCAAAGTGTGCCTATTATTCAAGGGAATGTTTTGATGAATTTGTGGCTGAATTCTTGTCTCATTAGGATGTATATTGATGTGTAATTGATATTGGAAGTGATAGACTATAGGTTTAGTAGCAAAGCTGGAAAATGCAAGTTGATCATGTTTTAATGTTTTTGCCATAATTAATTATGTGGTTATGCTATTAAGGTGAGGTTTGACCAAATGAAACTTTAGTTGTTTGGATACAATTTCTTGTGAAATAAGTGGTGTCTAATTGTAGCTTGAAGAGGTTGAATTTTTTCCTTGAAAGTGATGGATAGGGGCTGTGTGAACAGTAGCCGAGAATTGATAACTTGAAACTTGGATGCATTTTTTTGGATTGAATTCGGGTGAATTTGTGGAATTGATCTTCATGAAAGTTGAAGCCTATCATGTTATCTTTCCATGGCCACTGATTTTGCAATTTTTTGATATGTATATTGGGAGTTATGACTTGTTGAATGTTGGCTGGTTATGTACATTTTGTTGGAACCTAGCCCTAAGTGTAGTTTTGAGAG
>JANIPN010000008.1:15444668-15456825 GCA_027478595.1 Erythroxylum anguifugum | reverse complement strand
GTATTTTAACCATAACTTCTTCATTTCTAATCCAAATTGAGCGTTTCCAGTGGCGTTGGAATCGTTAGAACCGAGGGATCAATTTTCTTAAAAAGCCAATCCAAATTTTCTATTGAAGGTTTTCCCCTATTTATGGTTAGTATTGTTGTCGGTTTGGGTCTTCTATGCTTGTGTGGGTTTGAATGTTGGGCCTCGGAGACGGGGTCCAACAAAAGGAGTCTCTTACCTGTTTCTGCAGGGTTCGTGACAGACTTCGATTTTTATCATTGTAGATGGAGTACAGTAGAGAAACCTCCTTGCCAGAATACATACAATTTTCGTTTCTTTCCCTATGCCTAAGCTTTCTCCGCTAGACAATAGTGAATGCGAAGACGACGTGGAAACTTTGTGAAACTTCGTTTTGCAATTGTTTGAACGTTTTTAGTAATCTGACCTAACGTCTAATAGATATGCCTATATCTTCGAGAATAATTTTATTATTCAATTGAAGCACCAGGCTTACAATAAATATGTTAATATGCAAATTCTATTCGGTACAACTTTTGCATAACTTATCGTTTACCAAACTCAACCAATTTAAATGTGATTCAAGATTACATACTTGTGTAGACAACGGTCTTCACCTTGATAAACACACTCTTTATAGGAAGGTTAAGTTGTAATCTTATCTAGCACCTCCAAATGCTTGAACTTCACCTTGATAACTAAATTTGTCAAATTGTCCAAACATTGCTAGAAATTTTTTGTGGTAATCAATTTTGTCAAAATGTTAGCTGCATTTTTCAAAATGTGAAATTTTTCAAGAAAGATATATCTAGATGTAATTATTTTCTTAATCTTGTAAAACTTCACATTTATCTGCTTAATTCTTGCATGATACACTTGAATCTTTGTTAAATAAATGATATCTTTATTATCACAATATATTTGAACTCTACCTTGATAGATGACCACTTCTCTCACTAGCCTTGTAAGCCATAATGCTTCTTTAGCAACCTTCATTATCATATACTCTGCTTCAATTGTATATAAGATAATTATAGATTGTAATATTGATTTTCAACAAATAGTAGACCTTAAGTTATCCAAATCTCATGTATAGTCCAAATTATCATTTCCCACAATTGAAGGATCACAATCCTATGGTTTGTTGTGCCTCTTAAGTACCTAATATTCGCTTAGTTGCTTTTTAATGTTGTCTTCTATACTTACTAACCTAACTAGCAATATAAGCCAAAATTAGTTCTATATAAACCATTGCATACATTAAACATCCTACACCACTATTACATGTTACCTTAGACATATCATCAACCTCTACATCTATTTTTGGATGCTAATCTAAGAAAAATCTGAAGTGATTTATCACTAGAGTGCTCATGGGTTTAACTTCGTTTATTCCAAATTTGTCTATCACTTGTTCAAATTAACAGTATTGAGGTAACCAATTTTCCATAGCTCATATCCCCGTAAATCTCTATTCCTTTTTTTAGCAACACCTAAATTCTTCATCTTAAATTTCCTTCCCAACAATGCTTTTAGTTCATTCATATCATGCATATTCTTTGTAACAACTAATATACCATTCATATATAACAGCAAAATAATAAATGATTCATCATCAAAACTCTTGATGTACTCACAACAATCATACTCATATTTTATGTACCCAATTCAATCATTTAAACACACCATCAGTACCATTATCATGGAGACAACTTTAACTCAAACAACTTCTTCAATTTATTTGGGCTATTCCATGTAAATTTGCTCCACCAAGTGACCATAAAGAAAATTTTCCTTCACATTCATCTTCTCTAAGTGCATATCCAAGCTAGCTACCAATGCCATTAAAATCTTAATGAAAGTACGGAAAACCATCAAGAAAAATTCTCATCATAATCAATACTTTTCAATTGTATGTATCCCTTTTTTACTAGTTGAGCCTTGAATTTTTTCATTCTTTTTCTACTATGGATGGTGTTACAAAGGTTTTCTTTCGGCACTAAACTTACTCGTAAGACGTGCCTACTCCTTTGCACGACAATCTTACTTAGGTCCTTCTAAACAAGACTCAGCCTTCCTAAGTGATCGTCGACTAACTATCGAGTTCTCAAATGCCTCACGACCCTTGCAGTGTTTAACTCTCACACTTGCAAGAAAATTATGGAAGCATTAGAATAGTAAAGGAAACAACAAGAACAAGAAAGAGATACAACAAAAAGCCAACGTTCATTACTTCCCTCAAAGTATACAAAGGAATACTCTCTTAATCTATGTGTCTCCTAGCACTTTCCTCTTGATTCTGCTCAAATGAGCTATTTATAGGCATTTTTAGATGACTAAGTTAGAATCCTAATAGAACTCTACTAGCTAAGATCACAATCTTATCCTATTTTATCTTTATCAGATTACATCAAACTAACCAATAGATGACATCCCCACCCAATTAGGACTCTATCTAATAGGATTAAGCTACATCATAATAACAAGGTAAAAGATTACATTATCTAGGAATAATTATCTATATCCACAAAGATCTCATCTATCTTAAGATGATCCTTCCACATGATCTTTATTTCTTAAAGCTGATGTACATCCACTGTGATCTTATCCGCCACATCATCCAAGCTCTCTTCATCTCTATCTGTTGATAATGAGTCATCTAAGCCAATAGCACACTGGTCCGATCGAATGCTTACCCCTGCCAACTCCATTAGCCATAGTCTGTCCCCCTGAGCACAGACTAAGTCCTTAGTCCTTCAAGAACTTAGCCTTAGCCAAGTCAGCTTGTACACGATCTGAAACTCTCCCAAAACTCGCACCATGCTTGATCTATTTGCTAAGTAACCTTGGAATTCTCACATATTCTTGTCATGTGTGTGATCCAACTAACTTTCCATTCCAAGTCAATCTTAAGCCTTCTTTTGGTCTCGTATCCAAATCTTGCATCTTGTGAAGATATCGGCCAATGCGTACCAATGCATGCCAATGCTTAACATTGCCCCTTTTTGTCCTTGTCTCCTCACAAGTCTTTTGCCTTGTTCCATTGTTCCGCGTGTTGAACACTGGTCAAGGCTCGCCAATGCCTGTACGATCTCGCTACCACAACTTAGGGGTCTAACAGATGGATTCCTCTTCTATAACTACCTACACAATAGATCTCTTTTCATTGGGAAGTTGCACTAAGTTTCATTTCTAGTTTTTATGCGATGACTCAACCTCCACCATTATAACTCTCATCCATCTATCCTTCTCTTGACTATTCATAGCCTTTCAAAAAGTAGTTGGATCCCTATTCCTAATGATGAGTGTGAAGGATATCGAGTCTTCCAAATCATATTTATTCGGTGGCCTTACTCATTCTTTTACGTTGTTCTTAAACATAATTTTTACCCTTTTTCACGTCTATTCTAAAATGACCTAGTTCTATATGTACCATTTTTGTATTGCCCTCTACTAATCTTAGAACGTCCTATCCATATATTTTCTTCAATGTATGATATTAAATATTGTATTCCTACTAATCACCATCTTTTTTTTATATTGGTTTCAAAAATTATATCCCTTCACACCTTTAAGTTAATCAGTGAAGATATACTTCTTTGACTTTGGATTAAGTTTAGCCCTTTGATTACTAGAAACATAAATATATATGAAACATCCATATATTTTGAAATCCATAAGACTTACCCTATTTCCTATCTACATTTCCTCTGCCACTCTCTTGTCAATGATGTTTATGTCAATCAATTGATGAGGTAAAATAGGATGCTCATTACTTCTGCTAAAAAAATCGTATGAAACCCTACATTCAGCCTTAAACTCATGACTCTTTTAATTATAGACATGTTCATCATTTTTAAAATTTCATTCTATTTTGGTGTTTTCTAAAATATGTAATCTCTCTAAATATACACCTCACATAACTTTTAGGACCTTAAGTACTTTTTCTTTGTCTATTTAGTTTTTTTATCTCTACCTTTCATGCCTTGAAATTTACAAAAACCTCGAATTTATGCTTCATGAAGTGTACATATACTTTCTTTGAAAAATTATCGACGAATGCTTTAAAGTACTGAGATCCACTAACAATAACTCTCTAGAATTATTGTTATGTATATAATCTAGAATTACTTCAATTTTATGCTTTATTGTCTTGAATGTCACTTTATACTATTTACCAAGTATGCAAACCTTGCAAAAATCCAACTTAAGCATTCCAATTAATGTATCTCACTAATTCTTTTCATAATAGAACATAAGCACAAAGACACTTTTGTTTCAAGTTGTGTAACTCACTACTTTTTTTAACCTATATAGACGTGGGCTATGATATGCTAGTGTTTTAATCCATGTCCTTTAATAGAAAAACCTTTGTGATACCAACACACAGTTCCATTATGTGTCTTCACCTTTATATTTTTATAGAAGAATACACCCTATTGCACCATTGTATGTCAAGCCATATTTACTTAAACACTGATAAAAGATTTTCAATTTTCTTTCTGAAACTTTAAATTATATATTGTTGATATCCTATATATAATTAACGAATATTTTAAAGATAATTTATTGGTTTAATGCTAGAAATTAGTGGCCAGATTAATGAGATTTATTGGATAGAGAATAATTAGATTCTTGTTAATTTAGGGAGATGATTAGGGTTGTACTTTCCCATATATTCCTTACATTATTCACAAAATGATCAAGTAAGAATTACTTTTCCCTATGATTTTCTTTATGGTATCAAAGTTATGGCTCTTTAGTAATTTTTTTTCCATCATGCCAATCTTAAATAGACTATCATCTAACGATGACCAATTCAAGTGTGAGTAATCTTGATGATAACTTTAGCAATTCAAGTGTGAGTAATCTTGATGACAAAATAGGAAGCACAGAACGTAACAATGATCTTTTTAGCTCAAATTTATCCTTTCAAAAACTATAAATGAAATGACCATAATTACCTAAAATGAGTACAGATAATAAAATTGACCATCAAGAGGTAATATGGCCTACTTTGGATGATCCAAATATGGAAATATAAATGGTCAAAAATTCTTTGATCATCGTATGGTTGATTAATTCAATCGAATATATGATTGGAAGATCCTATATGTTTATGTCAACAACAAAATATGTATAAATGTAGTTCGAGAGACGCATTCAAATATTGAAAATTCTTCTTAAATATTTGAACTAAAGTTGTGGAAGGCCAAGTAAGGAGACCACGATGTAACTTTATTTTGTAACGAATGTATAACTCTGTGAAAGGAATTGGACCTATATTATAAAGATGAATGGTGCTATACGTAGAGTAATGTTTGATATAACTATTAGAGTAATTTTCTGGGAAGTAAGGTGAGAGGAGATGGGGAAAAAAGGGATGATCGACAACACTAGATCAAAGACTGAAGACACTCGTATTTAGAGGAATAGAGATTGAGGAAAAACAACAAAAAGTCTTAGTACGATCATTGTAAATGTGATTCACACACATGGGAATCATGTTGGAAAATCCATGAAAAGTTGAAAATTTAGAAGAGAAAAATAATTTAGAGAGTCGTACCTCCTAAGTCAACAATATCAAATTTGGCCCTAAAGCTTCTTTTGGCACATAATCATTCATAAAGAAATAAATAACACAAATATGCAAACTTCTTCACTTTCAAAATTTCTTTAATCTAAAACCTTTTTGTTTTTTAACTTAGAAAAGTAATTATTTAGCATCTTCTTATTTTAGCATCAATTCAAATAATTCTTGAATATTGATTCTAAGACCACAGATAATATCACTAGATTGTTTGGATTGTTTTTTACTTATAGTCCTTGTGTAGGAAATCAAAAAGTAAACATATTAGACAATTCTTTCTTAATAGTAGCTGGGAAAGGAAAAATTATCATTTCCCGTAATCTTACACTCTATAATGTTCTTCATATTCCTAATTTGTCCCATAACTTGCTCTTAATTATAAAATAACTGTTGATTAAAATCTTTGAGCTAATTTTTCTCCATCTAATTGTTTGGGGTTTGAAAATAGAGAAAATGATTGACAATGCTAAATAAGATGGAGGTCTCTATTTCTTTAAGATGGATATGACTAAAACATGCAATCCTAGAGAACTTATCTTAATTCTATTTCAATACTTAGCTAGAGTAAAATCATGTTATGACATTTTAGATTGGGACATCCAAGTTTCCATTACATGATACATTTATTTTTAATTTTTTTAATAAATGAAGTTCCATCTTCATTTTAGTGTGAAATTTGTCAAATTGTAAAACATCATAAAACATCTTTCCTACCACAACTTTACAAGGATACAAAACCCTTTCCTTGACCCATAGTAATAGGACCTTTAAGAATAAAAATAATAATTGGAAAAAGATGGTTCATATCCTTTATTGAGGATCATACTAGAATTAATTAGGTAATTTTACTTAATGATAAATCAGACGTTGACAATGTGTTTTAAGACTTTATAAGATGTTCTAAACACAATTTCAAACTAGGATTCAAGATTTTAGAAATGATAACAGAAAATAATATTTCAACAAGATTTTAAGGAATTTTTTATTAAAAAGGTATTGTTATTAGATGTTGAGGGCATGTTTCAAGAATTTTATAAAATGATCTAAACATAGTTTCAAACTAGGATTTAAGTTTTTAGAAATGATAATGGAAAAGAATATTTCAAAAAGATTTTAAGGAATTTTTTATTAAAAAAGGTATTATTCATCAATGTTTATACACTAACACTCAATAAAAAAAATGGAATAGCAGAGAGGAAAAATAAAAATCTATTAGAAATTGTAAGATCCTTAATGTTCTTAATTAATGCTCCTAAGTACTTATAGGGTGAGGCCATCCATCCTAACATGTGTATATTTGAACAATAGGATTTCTTCAAAAGTTTTAAAATTTCAAACCCTCTTAATTATTTTAATAAATGCTTTCCTTTCTCTTGGTTATCATATAATCTTCCACTTAAAGCATTTGGGTGAACTACATTTGTTCATACTTATGAAAACAATAAGCGAAAGCTTAATCCTAGGATATGAAATGTTTTTTATTGGTTATCCTTCCACTAAAAAAGAGTATAAGTTCTTTGATTCAATGTCCAAAAGATTTTTTTTATCTCCACCAATGTCACCTTTTTTAAAGGTAAACCTTTTTTTTCCTCACGTCATCTTTAGGGGGAGATATCTAGTGAATATTCAATTTTTAATATTCGAAGGGAAAATGAGACTATGGTCAACATTAACAATGACGTGGATCTTTTCTATAATCTTGATTTAGAAACTAATGATGTCTCAAATATTGGAAATAAAGATCCATCTTTAATGCCCTTACAAATTCAATCTTAGGAAAAGAATGAAATATATGCAAGGTTAGATGAACACAGTTTTAGAAGGGATTTTTTTTGCAGAAAATATCCATAAGTACATAAAAGAACAGGCAACTTGTAGCGTGGTTAAGAATCTAACTTAAAGACAAATCTAAAATTGAAGATCAACTAAGTAAATCTCAGTCCAAGCATATTATTATTGTGTTAGTGTCTCTTAAACAAATATCTATTCTAGAGTCAAATAAAACCTTAATTTCACGTATTTCTTTTAGAAAAGGTTCTAAATTAAGTTATACTAAATATCATATGTTTAGCTTCTTATCCTAATAAAGTTTGTCTCCATCATTTCAAGCATTTACTTCTAAGTTGTCAAGTGTTTTTATTTACAATAATATGCAAGAGGCTCCAAATATTCTTAAGTGAAGGGATGTGGTCTTCGAAAAGATGAAGTATAGTGAAGTGAAGGAAGAAGTTCCAATAGATGCAGGTTCATATCAACTGTTGGTAAGAAAGCTGATCTATTTATTTCATACTAGACCGGATATTCCTTCATTGTTAGTATAGTAACCCAATTTATGCATAATCCTTATAAAGAACACTTGAAAATAGCATACATAATTTTAAAATATTTAAAGGGAACTTCAAAGTGATCAACAAAGAGTTGAAGTATACAATAATGAAGATTAGGTAGGGTTTAGTAACAGAAGGTCTACTTCTACATATTGTCACACTTTTTTTTATAAGGAAATCTAGTAATAAGAGCAAAAAATAAAGTATTGTGGTTAGGAGTAGTATGGAAGCAGAACATAAATAATGACTTAAAACATTTGTGAAAAATGTGATAGGAAAAGGTAGTGGAAGAACTTAAGAGATCAATAGAGCTCCTAATAAAATTGTTTAGTGATAATATCATAAATATCAGTATCACTAATAATCTAATTCAACATGATCGGAAGAAATATATGGAACCCCTTTATATCTATAACACAAATTATTGAAGTCTTTCCCAAAAGACTAATTAGCTAATTTAAAATTAAAAATTAAAGGTAGGATTAATGAGATTATTGATTAATGAAATTTTATTATTTAAAGAATAATTGAATTCTCTTGAATTTAAGGATTCTTGTACTATTCATAAAAATCAAGGGTTACTTTTTCTTACAATTTTCTTCATATATATGGATGTTCCAACTCTGTGATGCTTGCTTAAGTCCATAAATGGATTTTTGCAACTTGCATATTTTATGGATGTTCCAACTCTGTGAGGCTTGCTTATGTCCATAAATAGAATTTTGCAACTTGCATACTTGATTACTAAATCTTTTGGATTCAAAACCTTTAGGTTGTGTCATATACACATCCTCCTGCAAAATCCCATTGAGAAATGTTGTTTTGACATCCATTTTCTAGATTTAATAATCATGATATGCGACTATAGCTAATAAGATCCTTATGGAATTTAGCATAGCTATTGGCGAAAAGATTTCATCAAAATTAACTTTTTGTTTTTGTTTGTTACCTTTAGCCACTAACCTGGCTTTGTATATATGTACATTACTATCCGTGTCAATTTTTCTCTTAAAAATCCACTTACATCCAATAGGTATAATACCATCAGGTGCATCCACCAAAGTCCATACTTGGTTAGTGTACATAGATTCCATTTCAAATCTTATGGCTTATTGCCATTTTAAAGAATCAACGTTAGACATTGCTTCTCTAAAAGTAGTAGGCTCATTATGAACGAGCGATACATTACCTTTACTTTGCTTAATATGTAGATCCAATCTAGTGGGGGAAAGACGTATCCTACTAACGTGTCGCAGAATATGTGTCTCTTTAACTTTCGATTGTACATCATATGTATCAACTTGAGGTTCTTGTTCCAATTCAATGCGAGTTTGTGACTCTTAAACTTGTCTAAATTCTGGCTCACTCCCCTTACTTTCTTTGAGAATAAATTCTCTATCTAAGAATATAGCATGTCTTAAGACAAACACCTTTTGCTCAAGAGGATGGTAAATTTTTTATCCAAAACTCTCTTTTGGATACCCTATAAATTTGCATTTATCTGATTTAGCTTGAAGCTTATCATATATAACATGCTTCATATAAGCATCACATCCCCAAATCTTTAAGTATGACAATCTTGGTCTTTTACCAGCCAATATCTCATATGGTATTTGTCAACCGATTTGGATGAAACTCTGTTTAGAAGGTAAGTAACAGTTTCAATGGCATATCCCCAACAGGAGATAAGAAGGACTGCATGACTCATCATGGAATATATCATATTTAACGGTGTACGATATCTCCTCTCAAAAACTCCATTATGTTGTGGAGTTGTAGGAGGAGTCCATTGTGAGAGAATTTCATTATTTTTTAAGTAACCAAGAAAGTTGTGGTCCAAATATTCTCCAGTACGATTGATCTAATTGTTTTTAATACTTTTACCAGATTGTTTCTCAACATCAAGTCTAAATTCTTTAAACTTTTCAAATGATTAAGACTTTTGTTTCATCAAGTACACATAACCTTATCTAAAATGATCATCTATGAATGTAATACAATATGAGAATCCACCTCGAGCATTAGTGGATATATGCCCACATACATCTAAATGTATTAACTCTAGTAGTTCACTGGCACATTCTCTTTTTCTACTAAAGCATAGTTTGGTCATCTTTTCAAACAAACAAGATTCACAAAATTCATATGATTCATAATAAAAAGATCCAAATATCCTTTTTTATGTAACTTTGTGATTATAATTTCATTGATATGGCCTAAGCTACAATGCCATAAAAAAGATTGATTTTGGTTACTTAACTTTCTTTTCTGGCTATTTATATTAACAATTGACCTTTCAAGATCTAATTCATACAAACCATTTGTAAATAATCCAGATCCACATTATTCTTAATAATAAAGACAAATTCATTTAAATCTAAATAAGAAATAGAAATGAAGTTTCTAGTAATAACTAGAACATAATAACAATTAATCTAGTTCTAGTACAAGGCCAGAAGGCAAAGCTCTACTAAAAGTTCCTATAACTAATGTAGAAAATCTTGCTCCATTGCCAACTCATAGGTCCACATCACCTTTCTTCAACAATCTACTCTATGTTAACATTTGCATGTTATTATATATGTGAGAACCATATCTAGTATCTAATACCCAAGTATGTGGAACAAAAGTAGAAAGATTGATCTCAATCATAAACGTACCTGAAGAGACAACTTCCTTAAGCTTCTTATCCTTCAGGGTAGCAAGATAAGATAGGCGGTTCCTCTTCCAGTGTCTGTTGACTCCGTAGTGAAAGCATGTGCCCTTGTCATTACTCTTCTTTTTGACACCTTCTTTAGGCTTTACTACATTAGTAGAAACCTTTTGTTTCTTGTTCTTATTCTTCTTATAGCTCGTCTTCTTGCTCATAGAAGAACCCACAAGAAGTATAGAAATGGGTTCCTTCTTAGGGAACCCTTCTGCAATCTTGAGCATGTTCAGCAATTCAGACAATGACATGTCTTTCTGGTTTACATGGAAGTTAATGACTAATTGTGAAAAGCTTGAACTTAGATACTACAAAACTAGGTCAATGCTCAACTCATGGTCCATGACAAAACCTAATTGCTTTAATTTTTTTATATACACAATCATCTTCAGCACGTGCAAGTTGACTGAAGATCCTTCTTTCATCTTGTATTAAAACAATGCCTTGGATAATTGTTACCTCTCTACCCTGCTTTGTGCACCAAATAACTCCTTAAGATGCAAAATTATTGTAGGTGCATCCATGTTCTTATGCTGCCTCTGAAACTCATGAGACATGCTTACTAACATCACACATGTGGCTTGCTCAATATCATCGGTATAACATTAATACCTCTCCCAAACTTCATTAGCTGCATCTAAACTAGGTTCTGGTGGAGCAGGAGTATCAAGAATGTACAACTTCTTTTCTTACTTGAGAACTATTCTTAAGTTTTGAAATTAGTTTGAAAAGTTAGGTCCAATCAGCTTGTTAGCATCTATGATGCTCCTCAATGTCAGGTTGGCACTTCTGATTTGATAACAAAAAATCATAAAAGGAGCAATTATTGGTTTATATCCAAAATAAAGTAAAATAAGGAATTTAAAAATATTTAATTACTCCCACTATTTTATTCAAAATAATAGCCCTCACTATTAAATCAAGAAATTATAAAATAATTTCCTAGTGGGTTAGAATCCTATTTAAAAAATAATTGATATCGAGTTTACTTAATAAATCAACTAAAAACTTAGGTAAACAACAACTTTATTAATCACATCTCATGTGGCTCCTAGATCTGTTAGGTGACAACTCTTTACAAAAATATATCATATATATTATTCCTAACCCCACCTCTAAATTCATACAATCATGGGTTTACTTATCCAAATCATATAAATTTAGTTAGGTAGGACTTATCAATTTAAGATAAAACATATCTGGGTTAAGGTGATCTTGAGTTTTCTCAACAAGCCAAGTAATAAACAGAATTTGGTTGTATTCTTAAATGATGGAAGGCAACCATCACATTCCTAATGTGTACTTAATATTTAATTGAGGGATTTAAAATTTCAAAAATTTTGGTCTCATCAAAATAATATAATCTCAATATATTCACAATTTCAAATATAATTTAATTATGAAAGAAATTATTCAAAATCTTTGCTTGATTCTAATTATTGATTTGATGATAAATTTAATTTAATAATTCAACTCTTAAAAATTAAACTAAATTCTAAAATATTCCTAATAAAAATGCCCTTTGAA
>JANIPN010000008.1:15357262-15379704 GCA_027478595.1 Erythroxylum anguifugum | reverse complement strand
AAAATTAATTAAAAAAATTGTTATGGATGGAAGTAATTTATTTTATAATTCATATTCTCAATCCTATAACAATGTTTAGACTGATCAACCTAATTTCTGTTATGGATGGAATAATCAGCAGAATTACTTTCATGATAGTTTGCAGGACGCACAACAATTCTCGTACAAACCAGAAGCTTCCTATCATGACTCCAGTACATCTCTGGAAGAGTTGAGCAATATGGTGCAAAAATTTCAAGAGAATACTCTACAATTTCGGAGGGATGGAGGGCAATTTCAAAAAGACACATATTCTAACGCCCAAGTTCCGGAGAGCCATCATAATTCAGGTGCATCTTTAGAAGAAATGGTTAACAAATTTGTTGCTGACACTTTGCAATTTCATCAGGTTATGCGGCAGGAAATGCACGAATTTCGACAAGAGATAAAAGAGATAATAGCAGGGCAACAAAGGATGGAACACCTAATGGGTCAGATGGCAATAAGTCTTGATCGCCTAGAATCGCAACGAGAAGAGGCGCAGTTGTATCAACCCGAGGTGTATCCAATTGAAGTCTGCGTGAAAACTTTACAAAGTGATGAGGAGCTTGAGAATTTTGAGGTCAACCCTCAACGAATTGTTTGTGTCGAAGAAGTAGAGAAGGAGCTAGAAGCCGCAAAGGACATATCTTTCAACTCGGAGGTAAGTACTGAGTCCATAATTATTTTTGAAACTAACTCTTTACCTTTACATTACATATTAGAGGATTTGAATGATGAAGAAAAAGGAGAAGAGACGTTCAAAATATTTCCAGAGTGTATGAACTCAGTCAAAGTTGAGAAGCTAAGGATAGGGAAGATGCTGAAGGAGGATGACGATCAACTAAGGCCCTATCCGGAATTACCTCACGTAGAGGAGCCACATGTGATACATGAAGATCACAATTTTGTCACGTGAGAAGAAAAAGGAGTCGAGACAGCGACCCTAAACAAAGGCGCTTCTTGGGAGGCAACCCAAGGGAAGTAAATTTCTTTTCCTTTACATTTTCGCATTACTTTTTATATGCATGTGTGTTTTTGAATTTATTGGTTTTGCTTGTTTTTAAATTTTCAATCAAAATGAGAGAAAGAATAAAACAAATGAAACAAACATTTTCTCATTCTCTATTGCTTCTAGGATTATATCATCATGATTAGAGTGTTAATTGACTAGATAATTTCATAGCAACTTTAGCATGCACTTTTGCTCTTATGATTGGTCGATATGCATTATCTTTGGAAGAGTAGTGACTAATGGTAGACAAAGCTGGTGAGATTTTAAGCCTTATTTGACTGACACATCTACATCAGTCTCATTGTCTTTTGATAATGTGTGACCTTCATGACATGTACATCTTGATTTTGTGTTGAATTTCTATTCGAGACCACATTTTATCACATGCATTAACGTGGATATGATTTGGCATTCTTTGTTTTTCATAAACTACATTGGCCAAATAACCTACCCTATTGACATGATTTTTGCCTTGTTAAACCCTTTTGAGCTTTATCTTTTCTTTTTGTATAAACCACATTTTAGCTTTTAAACTTAATCAAATGTCCTACCAATTCATAAAGCTAGTGGAACATTTATGATTGTTGAGTTTGTGGATATACAAAATTGTAAGTGTGGGGGTGTACATATGTGAGGGTTGGTTATAATGTTGGGATATTATTTTGTGTCTTATTATTAAAATTCTCACGTTGATGTAGTTTATTTCAATTTTATAAGGAAAAGAAATAAAAAAATAAAAAAAAGAAAAATAAAATGGAAAAGAAAAAGAAAAATGAAAAAAGAAAAAAAGAAAAAAATTGTTTACAATAAATTTATTAAGGAAGAATTGCATATGTGTTGAAAAGTTGTGTATGGTTTATGCATCTTTCTATAGTTGTAATGGTTGTGATATTTGAGTATGTTGAATATGAGGTTGAGGATGGATTGGAAGGTTTACTCTTGTGATTTTATTTTGATAAATTGTATGAGTGATTCCTTCGGATTGATTTATGCTTCATGTGGTTTGTGTGTGAGAGCTGAATGGAGTTGTGAAATAGAAATGTTGCATTTGTCATAGCTGTCGGTACCCAGTTTTTGATGAGTGTTACTTTTGTTTTACTAGCTTTGATGGCTTTTATGCTACTTGACCCAAATATACCTCACCTTACCTTTCCCCCCATTATAATCCTAAAAAGTCCTTTGATTCATGATTTTGCATGTGAACATTAGTGGTTGAGAAATGAAATGATATGCAAAGTTGTGGATTGTCATGATCATGAATGGTGTTGACTGTACCCGTAAATATATTTTAATTAAACACATTTTTCGAGTCTACTATTAGATTGCTCAGTTTTTGAGGATATTGAATATCGATTGATCATGAGTAAAAGCTTGGAATGTGGATTTCTTGCTATGAAATTTGAAAGTTATTCATCTTTGTTTATAATTATATAGTTTTGGAAAATTATGGAAATTGAGTAAATGTTTTGGGTCTTTGATTTTAATTTGGATGTTTTGCCTGAGGATGGTCAAATGCTAAGTGTAGGGGAAATTGATATGGGCTTAATTGTTGATATTTTTAATTATTTTCACTTAGCCATTAATGATACAAAAATGCTTAAGATACTCACTTTAATTCATATTTGATTTTAGGTACAATTTGGAAGCAAAGAAATTAAAGTGAATTAAAAGCACCACATATGGGTCATTTTATGGATATTTATTTTTACTTGTCTTTGTGGAGGAAGAAGAAAATTAAAAGACAAGAAAAATGGAGCAAGACAAATTAAACAAGAAAATGAAGAAAGCAGCGTTACTAAGGCAATAGGTGGAGCGCATGAGGGTTTTGGTCAAATCAAAGCAATTAGGTAAAGCAAGCAAATTAAAATGAAGAGGGCAACATAGCCAAGGAGTCACGTAGGCCGCAGACAAGCACAAGACACAACATGCAAGTCACGTAAGACACACACAGGGACAGAAATAAAATCAGGCAAATCAAGTAGGGATTGCCACAACAAACACTAGGAGACACGCGACACATCAGGGGACAAATTAATTGTCTAAGGAGGGACAACGCAACAACGTATATGGAGAGAAAGAAATAAAAAATCAAGTGGAAAGAGGAGAATAAAACAGTAGAGGTGGGGGCGGCACAACAAGGGGGGACACAGCTGAAGACTAGCGTGACCCAGGGTTTTGGCGCAACAGTGCCGCTACAATAGTCACGAAAACATTAAAGGAGCTAAAGGCAGGGCGCTGGAGAGACGAGAAGCAGTTGAGAGGAGCACGCAACAGTAGCATTGGACAGCTAATGGGACATAAAATCGTCCCACCAGCTACAGTAAAAAAGGAGTGAGCAAAATAGCATAGTGAGGGCTGCAGTGGCGTGAAGGACAGCAATAGTGAGGAGCTGCGTTGAAGCTTTGAATACAAAATAGGGGTTTTTGTTAGGGATTTGATGGGAGTTGAAGCTATTTGTCGGAAAATACCTATGAAGGGCTAAACGTCCCGATGCCGGTTCAGAGGTAATATCGACGCTGATGACCTGGGTTAAGTATTTCTTTAATTATTTTGTTGTTTCTTTCTCTCATTAGAAATTGATTGTGTTATGCTGTTTTAACTGATTTGGATTTTGTGTATGGATAATCGAATTTTCATTATTATTCGGTTATTTATGTATGAACCTATTGGGTATTGTGATTAATGATTTTAATGCGTTCATTGAATTGTCAATTTCAATCCTATTGCTAGAATTTCGATATAATCCGTAATTGTTATGTTGAAATTCATGTGTAGTGACTAATGATTCGTAATCATTAGGGATAACTTTACCTAGGTTAAATGACGTATCGTATGTAGTTGTTGTCTTAATTAATCGGTTTTCCTAATTCATAATGCTACTGCCTAATTAAATCTAGAGATCATATCCTAGGTTATTAGGTGGTTAGGTTTAGTTAATGATCGTATCTTGATTAAACAAAATCTAAGGGAAAACTCAGGTTAATTATTAACCCACGATTAATAATTTCTAGGAGAGGTTAAAGAACAATAAATTAATAAAATATGCTTAATTAGGTTTTAGGCCGAGATTGAACCGAAGAACTGGGTCCTTACCAAATTTTCCATTTTTATTATTTTTGCATGTTTTCTTTAATTAGTTTTTATTAGTTAGTTTTATTTTATTTTGTTCTTATTTCAAAAATCCAAAATCCCCTTTTTCGTAAACACCGATTAATTTCATTTTCTAGACTTTACACGCACTCTTTGTGGGATCGACCTAGACTCACCACTGCTACAGTAGTAGTCTAGTTAATTTAATTTTGATTCGCGTTACGACGAACGGTCAGTTTTGAATATTGAATGAATATGATTTGATTGTGGATTCCGGACAGGAGGTCCGATGATTGTGTAATGTGGATTGAATTATTGAAGTGCTGCTTGAATGTGAAGTACTGCTTGAATGTGAATGGGAAGACCTATGTGCTTTATAATGTGATGATTGTGGTACATGCATTCCATTCATGAATGCGTAATCAGATAATGGCAGTTGTGACCAGAGTTGCCACCGATTAGAGCTTAAAGCTCAACAAGTGATATTGAGCCTTAGGCTCAACGTTTAATGAGTCCTATATGGGATAGTTCAGGCACTCAGTCACAACTATGTAATAATTAGAAAAGTGTCTCATGAACATTTCATATGCATCTTGTTAAGTATGTTTGATTGATTGAAATGTAGAATGACTTATGCTTAAGTGAAAGTGTGATACTTTTGTGATATGCAAAGTAGTGAATTAATTGATATATGAATTATTGTGTTGCATGGATTGAGTGAATCATCGATGATGGTTACTTCATTGATTTCGCAAAACTCACTAAAATTACAACGTTATCTTTTTAGGACCGAGAGACAACTCTAACTACTGAAGAGGCTTTACTAGCCGGGTATATTGTGATTAGCAGCAGAAGTCACGGCTCAAAGGTCAATTAGCTGGGCTTTTTTTTGGACAGATTAGTTAGATTGTATATATTTTTCCTCATTCCTGTGGTATTATTATATTAGGTTTTTGATGATGTACATATGGAAAATGTGAAAGACACAATGTAGCCATCGATTTTTGTGAAATAAAATGAGGAAAAAGTTGGTTTAAAAAATATTGTGATTTTCTTATGATGCTTTACAAGTGAATAATGATATGATACCATAGGAAGTGAATGTAGTGATGGAACATAACTCACCCTTATCGTAGGTTATGTACCGGAATGAACTTTGGGCGTCCAATTGTGTACTCTGCGGTAAGGGGGTGCTACAGTGCAGGTACCATTATTTGGGAACATGTGCAGTTTATAGAACTAAATCTTTGAATAAGAGACCAACTCACCTAGTAGAAGATGTATAAGAACACTAACAAGTTTCTGCATAATAGCAGAAATCTTGAAACACAAATAACTCATGTCATTTTCTACATCTTGTTCTCCAAAACTTAAAACTTAGACATCTACCACAATTTGCAGTTATTAGAAATTTCACGGATTTAAGATAGTTACATCTATAATCAATGGATGAAAACGTTAACACTAAAGCCTAAATTGGAAAGTTTGGCATAAGTATATTAAAATTTACTGCATACCAACTCCTCCATACGGAACCATTTGAAGCATAGGATTGCTTTTATGACCCTCTGCCTCCCCAACATCCAGTCAAACCACCAAAAGAACAATTTAGCCAGTCACACAGCAGCTAGCAATTGATGTTGTCCATCCACCAAAGACAAGCACATACATAAATTAGAACAAGAATCTATACAAGTACATTATAATTATAATGCCAAACCTACTAATAATTGATGTCCATCCGAATAAAAATACATAAACTGAACCAGCAATTAACATAAGCTACAAGTAAGTACCTTGTCATTTCGTTTTTAAGCCGGCAGAAAAGACCCCCTCACTCTGATCATATTCTCATAAAAGAGTTCTGGGATGATGTTCTTAATGTTCATGGCATTGACCTTGTTATCTCTATTCCTATCTCTCCGTTCCCTACTTCTGTGACCATCCTCAGTTTCATGACATCTATGCCTATTCTAAACATGGGTTCTCTCTCTCTCGCCCATCCCTATTATTCCTTCTCTTATCATCATCTGAACTCGAATTAGGCTCTCTAGTCCTATCTCTTTCACCAATTTCCCACCAGTTAACATCAATAGTACTCACTAGTTAATATTACTCACCGGTTAAAATTCAGTAGACATAGCAAAACAAAGATGCTAATCATAAAGATTTTACTCCTTTCAACTCCCCAAATGTGCCAATGCCGAGTAACAATTAGCTTACATCTATTTGACACTGTTTAACACTTGAAGAACCAAACAACCTATCGAGTTTAAGGATATAAGTACGCAATTCTCAAGATAACGATGATTCATTTTAGTCTGAACTTAACTTAATTAAAGAGTGCACGTTTGATAAGGATTTTAATTAGGGTTTAATCTAAATAATAATCTTATAATAATACAGAAAACCTAATTATAAGATGTCACCACAGAGATTATCTATAGAAGCAACTTGAAAACAACAACATATCTCAATTATGCAATTAATGAGTAGACAAAGGAAAACACCGAAAGTTGAATAATGGACCGCCAAATTCATTCCAAAGCATCAAGAAATAACACCTACCAAGAGCAGAAACTTCAAGAAATAACGACAGATCACAAAATTGAAACTTTTTCCCTTTTTCCCATTTCAGCTATCGCAAACTATGGAGTAAAACATTTCATCGAACACCTACTGTGCAATGAGAAAAACTCTTACCAGTACAAGTTCCGGTCAAAACTAGCATCCAAAAAATAAAAAAGGTGTTAATCTTGTTTCATAAAAAAAAAGGAACAGATATTTCTACCCAATCTCACGATTTCTGTATCATTTTTTGATACTTTCTTATAACAATTCTATCACATTCCCAAATTTTCTCGAAAAGCAAATGCTAAATTGAAGCCTCAAAGGACTAAGCACAAGTCTGCACCATATTTGGTCACACTAACAGGTGGCGAAGCCACCACCTACACTCGATTACCTCCGAGAGAAGGCTTCACGTTGCCTCTCCTCGATTACGCTCCTCAGTTGTCATCCACAGAGGTCAAGCTTTCCCATTCTGACGTCGGGAATATGGAAGACGAGAATGAAGTATATCATTCTAGTATCGAAAAAGGAGAAGAGTTAGAGAATAGCTTGGAATTTAATTTACATAAAGATTATGGGCGTTTTCAGGTATTTGGAGTTGGTTCCGATTTTGATGAAGAGGAAGAAGAGGCTGATTATAAAACTGTGAATGGCAGAACTGTAAATATTTACGAAAGAAATGGCTTTGGTGAAGAAGAAGGAACAGAGATTGAAGGAGTGAAGGAGAAAGGAGTTCCTACGGTAATGCGATGCTTCGATAGAGCGAAAGAAGAAAATGCCTTTAGGTGGGAAGAAGGGTTCAGGTAAAACGCACCAGATGTTTCAATTAAATAAAACGCAAGCGTTTTTTCCAAACGCAAACGTTTTTTACAACGTTTTATGAAGAAAAAAAACATCGCAAAAAGGGTTCTAAATTACGACGTTTTTGAAAAACGTCATAAAAAACTTACACTTTAAACGTCACAAAAAATCTTCACAATTTGTGACATTTTATTGATAAAACGTCGCGGATTATCTTATTTTCTTGTAGTGTTTATCTTCATAGTTCTTCCATAAATACGATCAAAGCTTAGGAATCAATAAATTATGTCCGTTATTACGGAATTAGTCCAAAGTGTTCTAGCTGTTCTTTAATGGTTTTCTTAGCTTCTCAATAGTTGGGATTGGAAGTACATAGTGTGAATTAATCGTTCTGTATTTGTTGGTGAAATTGCTGATATCTCTTCTACAGCAATCGAACTGCTGATATCTCTTCTACAGCAATCGAACTCATTCTCCTTTGGGGTTTGAAGTTGCAACAGCTTCACGCCATTGTTAAAAGCTAACAAACAAGGCTAAAGGGATTTCTAGAGAAGTTATGTGGTTAGTCGTATGTTCCTTATACGTCCTCATTTGCATTCAAGAAACAAAGCACAACGCCTGACAAATAGTGGACAAAAAGAAAATCTATCTGTCACTTGAACCAAATTCTTTTCTTAGGAAAAAAAAAATGTAGTACAAGCCAGTTAGCTGTTATTCCCATAAAGTTTGATACTGATGGCATAGTCTTTTAGATTTGAAACATCTAAAAGAAACGGGATTGCACCCTTTTCTTATGAATCAAAGCTATAGGGGAAGATCTGCTACCTAAAAGCAAGAAGAATACATAATTTCTTATGAATCAAGCTACGATTATAGTTATGAACAGTGGCTCACAAGATGTACGATACCGACCAATGCAAGCTGTAATCCAGTGGTAATGTTTAGATATAAGTACCATCGATTTTGTGCTACTTCATAAAAATTGGAGCTCTGCTGATTGATCTTCCATGCGAAGTTCGTGTAATCATAAGACGAACTGAAGCTCTCTTTCCTGCAATTCAGTGCTTTCTTTGTTGGAAGAGAAAACAAATGGGATATCATTTATTCCCTCACAGAAGAAGCCGTTGTAAGCGTGGTCACTACTTGTGTGTGGCTGGATCTTCATCTCATCACCATCAACTTCAGAATCCTCAGAGACATTAGAATTCTTCTCAACCAATTCTTTAAAGATTGAAGATCGTAGGAGAAGGCCGAGAGCAGTTGGCGATGAAGTCTTGTTAGACTGTAACGAGATCTTGTTTTGCAAGATTTCTGGCTTTTGTGCAGGGTTGAAATAATCTGCGGTCACCTGATTACTATCGAAGAAAGACTGTATAGATTCCTCACTGTGAATATAGCTATTGAATGCTGGCAGCTTTTGGAAGTCTTCTACAATAATAGCCTGTTGTTCATTAGCAGCAACTTGCGCAGCTACTCCTGGCTTTAGCCATCTGATGTAAGTACTCAAGTCAAAGTTGGTCACTGCATTGATCCCCCTGTACTCAATCGCTGCGATGTCATAAGCACGGGCTGCCTCCTCTTGTGTGCCTGAAATGAGAGACCAGGTGTTATGTCTCCTGCTAAATATGCAGATTAACAAAAGCTAGGTCTTGACATTACAATATTCATCATGGACAAAATAAGTTGATGTGGATTAGGTAACTCACTGTATGTGCCAAGATAGAGGTATTTGTTGCCAAAAACTCTGCCTATTCTGGCCTCCCATCTCCCATTGTGATGGTGCCTGCATGAGTCATGACAGGAGAATTTCAGAATAGATATTCTTTTTCAATATCCAAGGATTGATCAATTAGTAAAAGAGCATTACCTTGCGACACCCCGGTACTTTGATACACCTCTTGAAAAGCCACTACTCTTTCTGTAACCACAGAGAAGAGCAATTAGCAATACTTGAAAGTGTTGTTGAAATAGAATAGACGCTAACATATAAACCTTACATGTTGAAAGACTTACCTTCTTAAAGAGGCCAAATACTCCTCTTTTGTTACTGTTTTCATGATCTCAATCTCTTTCTCATAATCTGATATCTACAAAATAAATAAAGGGCGTAAAATGATTCATTCTATAAATACTCAGTTAGACACAGAAATCAAGCTAATGGTAATCTTACAGGGAAATTGGTGAAAGTTGACGTTCCCCAATACTTCAATGCAGCTAAATCATATGCTCTTGATGCGGCTTCTTCATCATCATAAGCTCCTGAAAATTTCCAATCATGCTTGTGTCATTCTAACAGAGCTAGTGAATACTTGCACATTAAACATATATTAGTGAAGTAACTTACCAAGATAAACTGTTCATCCCCGGCAACCAAATCCAAAGCAAGATGCAACACATGAACATAGATAACATAAGGATATTAAGTGATTGAAAATGAAACATACAATAAAGAGTTGAAGTTGTAACTTAAGTGGGCGAGATACCAACCTTGCTTCCCTTTCTTCTTCTGTGTGACATTCCATGAGAGTTTATCCCACAAGTGTGCTTCAAATCTACCAGTCCATCTATGTCTGTTCGTATCATTCTATGTTACTGACTTTGATGAGAAAAAATGGATTAAACTAAACATTCCTTAATAGTCTTTTTTTTCTTTCTAACCTGCTCACACCCCGAAATCTTGAACTTCTCTTCACAGTGGTCGCAGCTGAAGTTTGGTCTGTTTGCTTCTGTGTCAGCTGTTGCTCCTGAATCTGATCACCACCGTCGACAAGTGTAACCGTGGCTGGTTCTCTTCGCCGTCTTTTAACACATCTACTTGCCTTTAGGGTCTCACTATTTGCCATGCATAGGCGTTGCCTTCCCGCGTTTTCTTCACTCTTCACCATCATCACTTCGATTTCTTGTTCGTCTATGTCAGAGCTTTTCTTTCAGAGGTTGCTTGTACCAGAAGGGAGTTTAACGTCCCACGTATATATACAAAATTTCGATTCTTCTGTCTGTTCTTGTTTTTGGTTTCTTTGCAACAACAATTTGAAGTCAAAAACAAGGAAGACGATAATTTCAGGGCAGTATAGGTCCAAAGAAAACTCTTTATTTCTGCTTGCCAGCCCTGGTACAAAAACCATGTATTTGTTTGTTGTATTTGGATTACGGCCGGTTTAGTTGTTTTTGTTAGGTGGTTGAGATTGTAACGTATTTCCATTTTCAACTTCACACAGTAATTCTGTTTGGTGGGTGACTCGGGGAAATCTTGGAAAAGCTTTAATTAGTAACATGAGCCAAGGTAATTGTTCGTAAGAAAAGGATCCAACTTATTATAGAACTCATGGTCATGGATGCATATATTGATAAACCAAATATACGCAAGAAGAGGGTGAATTGTGTGTGACTTGAAAATTTTTGTAAGTTATTATCAATTCATATAAACGATAGGAACTTATGAAAATTTAAAATAAATCTATTAAAAACTGAAATAAAAGGACTCTCTTATAAATTGAAAACAACAGTAACTATAACGCGGAAATTTGAAAGTTAGGGAAAGAAAAAGAATTATACAACCAATTTTTACTTGTTCAGCTTATAACCAAGCCTATGTCTAGTTCCCAAGTATTCAACTTGAATGTTTCATTAATAATCTCCAAATAGTAATTTGATGAACCTCACCAATCTCACAAGTATATCTTTTTTTAACATTCTTCAACCTTCCACATTAGTAGCATTTAACAAGCCTCTTCAAGTTCTTAACAAATGAAAATAGGATTGGCTCAATATGATCTTTAATGAATATTGATCTCTCTCTTGATAGAGTGTTTCACCTTCTAAAGTACAAAAGGTATAAAATGTAACTTTTCAAGAGTAAGTATTGATGCTACTGATATATTTATGAAATCTACTGTCTATTTGAATGAAGTAGCTCTTCTCTAAATAAGAATTCCTCAAACTAGTCATTGCTTCAATGAACTAACTGACTGAGTTGGCTTTGAATCTATTAAAACATCTTCCTCACTATCTTTGATAGAATCTCCAAATATCTGGTTATTTGGAAAATCTTTTGACCGTATCTTGAAGTCGACTACTGAATCAGATGAGCATAAGGATCTTTTCTGTAACTTATCCATTCCATATTTTGTGGAATCATTTCTGATTATTTGGATAAGTTTGTTAGATTGGTTCCTGGAAAAATGAATTGTTAAACGTTTATCCTTTAATTTCAAACAGATAACTAAATTTTATAATCTCTTTGAATATATCGTAATCTTTTCCAAAATAATCCAAATAAAATTGAAACAGAATAAGGGGAAGAAATTTAATAAAAAACTAGAATAACCATGCAATTATAAGAGAGCACAAATATTCAAAGGTAAATATCGTGAACAAAATTAAAAGTTATTCACATAATATGTTAAAAAGAGGAAGTTCTTTATCGAAAATATTCCTTAAAAGAATCAATACGGTTCGAAAAAGAAGCTGCAGGTAATTAAGTTGATCCTAGATTCTAGTTATCTGACCAGTCATTTGATCCTAATTGAGTTAGATGTCCCTCAGCTGTTGTTGATGGACCTTATTATTTGAATATTGAGGAGTGACAGGAGCTTGTTTCTGCAGGACCAAAGATATCTGCTACCCTTTCAGTCTTCTTTTCCACACAGACATTATCTTTCGGCTTATAGCCAAATTGAAAGGGAATTGATGAATGGTACTTAGCAGGCTCGTATCATTCCAAATTGTTTAAGGAAACATCATAATAAGCAAATATATTGGTAAGCTGCATCCCATAGTAAAAGTGTATGAGTATTGATCCTTACTGATACCATAGAATCTGCAGTAGTTCAATTGTAGATATACCAGAATCTGCAGTAAATTGTAGAGATACTAGAATCTGTAGTAGTTTAACATCTTAGCTTTTTAGATTTTTTTTATACTGATTATTCTCCTTGATATTAGGGATTTCATGTACAGGACTGTTACTGCATAATTGTATTTAAACGTTTGTTTAGTGATTGAATAATACACGATAGAATTCTTTTCACTCTTGCTCTTTACATGGTATCAAAGCTACAAAGCTCCAAAAAGCCTGATCCATCTTTTGCTTTCTTTTCTCGACTATTCTCTTGCAGGTAATACATCTCAATGGACCACTCGACCACTCCCGTCATCAATGTTGATCACACTATTGGAACTACTATTGTTGTTCAATTCAACCCAGCATCTCAACTGCCTAGAAAGTTAACTGGGAGTGTCAATTTCTCTACCTGGAAAGCTCAGTTTTCCATGCTTATGCACGACCATGACCTCTTCGGCCATCTCGACGGTTCTTTACCACCTCCACCACACACAACTGGTGCCAGCCAAGAACTCAATCCCGCATTTAACATTTGGTTTCGTCAGGACCAGCTTATTCAAAATGCTTTGATGGCATCTGTCGACCTCACCATAGCTTCCATAGTTGCCACCGCAACCTCAGCTCGTCAGGCTTGGGAGTCTCTCCACACAGCCTTTGCAAACAAGTCCAAAACGAGGGTGTTTAGCCTGCGTGACCAGTTAGCCCGATTCACTAAAGATTCTCAACCTATGGCAAACTATTTACATCGAGTTCGCTCCTTTGCAAACGAACTAGCTCAGGCCGGTGCTCCAATTGACAATGATGAACTTGTTGTCCAGATTCTCCGTGGACTTGGGATTGAATGTCGTGAAATCTCTGCAGCCATACGTGCGCGCGACACCACCATCACTTATGAAGATCTCTACGACAAGTTATTGGATCATGAAGTCTTTCTTCATCATGAGGAATCCAAACAAACTCCTGCTCCCATTACCGCTGCCATTGCATAATGCAACAAAAAGTCATCCAGCTACAATCTCAGAGGTACTCGTCGCTCCTCAAACAACAACCCATCCTGGCGCTCTACTGGCCAACCCTCAAACAACAACCCACTCTGACGCTCTACGGACTGCCCCAACAACCAGTCACCTCACTGGCGTAACAATCACAGGTCAGATAATAACACTCATACTGATCAAGTTCGTTGCCAACTCTGTAGCAAACTAGGTCATGAAGAGGATGTGTGTCGTTCTCGGTCGCACAATCATCTTGAGGCAAGGGCCAACTTTACCATGGGTCACCAACGTCCAAACCACCACTGGCTACTCGACTCTGGAGCATCTCATCATGTCACAACTGAGCCACATAAAATGCCGGAGTATATTGGTTATGATGGTATTTCAATGGGAAATGGTACAAAAATAGTTGTTACACATTCTGGTTCTACTCAGTTATTTGCCTCAAAAAAAGTTTTTAAGCTTTCTAACACTCTTTGTGCACCTGACATAAAGCGTAACCTGATTTCCGTTTCCAAATTTTGTCGTGATAATCTAACATCTGTTGAATTTTTTCCCTATCATTTTTGTGTGAAGGATCTACACTCGAGGATTCCATTGGTGCGCGGCCGGAGTAAAGACGGACTGTACGAGTGGCCCAAAACATCACAACCTCTACCCCAAGCCTGCTCTTTCAATAAACCTAACACAGTTAGTACTTGGCATCACAAACTCGGACATCCCCATTCCCGCATTTTGAATTTTATTTTCAATAACTTTTTGTTGTCATTTGCTGATCGGGACAATTTTCATTTTTGTAATTCTTGCCAATCTAATAAAGCTCATCGCCTACCATTTTCTGAGTTCACTCTCTCAAGTAAGAAATCATTCCAAACTTTTTT
This sequence comes from Erythroxylum anguifugum, assembly GCA_027478595.1. NCBI lineage: Eukaryota > Viridiplantae > Streptophyta > Magnoliopsida > Malpighiales > Erythroxylaceae > Erythroxylum > Erythroxylum anguifugum. The sequence goes on along the minus strand of JANIPN010000008.1, from coordinate 15,365,490 downwards.
TAGCGATTTATGGGGACCTTCACCTGTCCTTTCGATTGACAAAAAATTGTACTACTGTATCTTTGTCGACCAATTTTCCAAGTACGTATGGATTTACACCTTAAAAAACAAAAGCGAGGTTAACCACATCTTTCAATCTTTTCATCCCTTGATGGAAAACCACTTCAATACAAAAAACTTATCACTTTATACCGATGGTGGCACAAAGTTTAAAAGTCTTGACCCTTATTTGAAATCCAATGGCATTGAACACCTTGTAAGTCCACCATATACACCTCAAAGAGTTGCTACTGCTGAACGACGACATCGACACATAGTCGAAACTTCCAAAACTCTTCTTTCTGAGGCCTCACTACCCCCCACCCTTTGGTCTTTCGCCTTTCATCATGTCGTCTATCTTATAAATCGTCTCCCCACCCCTATATCGAATTACAAATCCCCATTTGAAATATTATTTGGTAAATCTCCTGACTACAATTCGCTAAAAAGTTTTGGTTGCCTTTGTTATCCTTGGCTCAAGCCATATACCACTCATAAACTTGAACTCCGGTCCACACCGTGTGTATATTTAGGTGTATCACTTAGTCACCATTGTCATCAGTGCTATGACCCAGTAACCTCGAAAATATATTTTTCTCGTGATGTTACATTCTTTGAAACAGTTTTTCCATTTAAAACTTTATTTTCTTCTTTAAAGCATAACTTCCAAAATCTGGAATGGGAAATGTTACCAGCCCATATGCTAGAAAAACCCACATCCCCTCCTCCTACGATGACTCAAGATTTACCCTCTCCTATTCACCTACCTTCCATACAAACTTCACCCTCACATCAGCTCCAAACGGCTTCTCAATCACAGTCAGTCCACTCAGGCGCTGCTCCAACAGCTTCCTCATCAGGTACGGTCTCTCCTTCCTCTACCTCTGAAACAACTGAAACCTCTCCACTCAACCCCCTACCAGCTAAACCATATGTATCAGATCCTCTATACACATGCCCAACCACCAAATCACCTTCCCCCAAAAAACCACACCTTGTCTATCACTGTTGTTCCCAAAGACTGATACCCTAAATTTCACTAGATATCCATGCCCCTCCTCCATCAAACCCGCCCCCGACTTCCCCACCTTCTTCCCATCCCATAACCGATGAGGCATCTGAACAGTTACCCACCACTGCCAGTCGTATTATTACTCGCTCATAACATAACATTTACAAACCCACAAAAAAATTGACTATCTAGCCAACCTATCACCCACTGTTACCCCTACAACTCTCCGATAAGACCAAAAACACAAAGAATGGAGAGAAGCCATGAGAGCAGAATTAGATGCTTTACTGTGCAATAAAACATGGGAATTGGTTCCTAAGGATCACATGAAAAATGTAGTTGCTTGTAAATGGCTTTACAGGATCAAACGCAAACCAGATGGATCAATCGATCGCTACAAAGCACGTCTTGTTGCCAAAGGGTTCACTCAACGTCCAGATATTGATTATCATTCTACCTTCAGTCCTGTGGTGAAACCAACGACAATTCGTGTGGTCTTGTCTCTTGCTATTCAATAGAATTGGGTACTTCGCCAACTTGATGTAAACAATGCTTTTCTCCATGGCGATCTTGATGAAGAAGTCTACATGTCGCAACCTCCAGGTTTTGAGTCACCCGAATTCCCTGATTATGTATGTCAACTTCGCAAAGCTATATATGGCCTTAAACAAGCACCGTTAGCTTGGTACACTGCTCTTACTAATTATTTACAAACCCTTGGGTTTGTAAAATCCAATTCAGATCCATCTTTGTTTATATTGCGTTCTGGCGATGTTAACATTTTTGCTCTCATATATGTCGACGACATCATCATCACTGGCAGCAATGAAGTTGTGGTTAAACAGGTGATTTCCTCTGTTGCTCGTCGATTTTCTATCAAAGATCTGGGCCAATTACATTACTTTTTGGGTATTGAAGTTCTTAGATGTGCTAATGGATTGATTTTATCTCAAGCCAATTACATTAATGAATTGTTGACTGATGAAAATATGCATGAATACAAAGCTGCCCAAACACCTATGAGCACCGCCGCTATACTACGACTCAATGATGTATCTTCTTCAATTGACACAACTCGATATCGTCGAGTGCTTGGTAAACTTCAATATTTATCTTTCACTAGGCCGGACATCAGCTTTTCTGTCAATAAGTTGTCACAGTTCATGCGTGCACCGTCGGAGTTACATTGGACAACACTAAAGTGAGTCCTACGCTACCTACGTGGCACTTCTCAATATGGCTTACGTCTATTTCGCAACTCAGGTTTCCAACTTTCTATGTACTCAGATGTCGATTAGGCTGGAGATGTTGATGATCGTAACTCCACCTCGGGTCACATTCTATTCTTTGGTATAAATCCTATCAGCTGGTCTTCCAAAAAACAACCAATAGTGGCACGATCTTCCACCGAGGCTGAGTTTAAAGCAGTTGCCAATGCTGTATCTGAGGTCACGTGGGTCAAACACTTGCTGATTGAGTTGGGTGTTGCCTTGCCACTTCCACCTACTATATACTGCGACAATGTTGGTGTTTTGTATCTCAACAAAAATCCGGTAATTCACAGCCGAATGAAGCATGTGGATATTGACTTCCATTATGTTCGTAATCAAGTACAGAATAAAGACCTTTGTGTAGTTCATGTTCATGCAATGGATCAGTTGGCTGATGCCTTTACCAAACCGCTACCGAAAATGGCGTTCGATCGTAATTTCTCCAAGCTTGGAGTTGTTTCCAACTGCCCAGTTTGAGGGGGGCATAAAGGTGTATGAGAATTGATCCTTACTGATACCACGGAATCTGCAGTAGTTCAATTGTAGATATACCAAAATCTGCAGTAAATTGTAGAGATACCAGAATCTACAGTAGTTTAACATCTTAGCTGTTTAGATTTTTTTATACTGATTATTCTCCTTGATATTGGGGATTTCATGTACAGGACTGTTACTGCATAATTGTATTTAAACGTTTGTTTAGTGATTGAATAATACACGATAGATTTCTTTTCACTCTTTCTCTTTACACATAGGGTAAGCATCTGGTAACGTTCTTGTGACTACCCTTAGCTAACATAAAGTTCATAATCATTGCTGGGAGGTTCATCTCATTACCTTTTAACAAATTGTAAATAACATATGTTTCCAGTAAACTGCAACATTCAACTGAACTGCTTCTTGGGAAAATTTAAGTAGAAAAAATAGATACAAGACATCGTGGCAATAAGTCCAACTATCTACACTAAGGTCTGCCACCCTGTGTGTTTTTAGTGTTAAGACAGAAAAATTTTCACTACATCTCCCATATCTAAATCAACAACATCCCATTTATGACAAGGAAAATCAGTTATGCCTATGGGAGCTATATCCAACAAGTTTCCAAAAATTTCCTTAGTGAGTAAAATTTTATATTCACACACACAAGATATAATTGCCAACTTTCCATCTATAATTCCCTTTTTCATATATGTATAAATCAACGAACCAACTCATCATAGATAGTCTCATTTAAGCTCAAACAATTATGCTATCCAACAGAAAAAAGCTAAAGGAAAATAGGAATACGAACATTATCAAACAAGAGGTGAGGTAGAATTCTTCCAGTAACTACCTTCTTTTTCTTGTAGTATGCTTTGTACCTTTCCTCAGCTTCTTTGGATTGAAAGGACTTTTGAGGTTCAGAAGAGTCTCCTTTCTTTGTTACAAAGATGTTCTTTTTCTTTGACCTTTTAGCCTTAGGTTTCTTTGAAGAAAGATTCCTCCTAAGTGATAGGATCATCTTCAGGTTCTTTAAGAATAGGCGCCTTGCCTTTTTTGATTTCTTCTCTCTTTCTTTTTAGAGACACTTCTTCCCACCTCGATGCATGGTCAGGCTTTTTTCTTTTTCAACCACAGGCTCTTTCTCAGACTGCATGATGGAGTTATTAACTTTGGTTTCATGATCTTCTAACCAGATGAATCGATTCTTCTTCAAAATCATCGTCAGAGATGATCCAACGTTCTTTAGATAAGCTTGAAACAATGGGTCCAGATCGAGGTCTCGGTGAAGAGATTTTAGGAGTGGAAGTAGGTTTGTGCTTTGGTAGTGATGACAGTGAAGGTGAAGGAGAAGGTGAAGAAGACAACAAAGGAGAGAAGGGTTTTGAAACTAGAGAAGGAAAGAGGAAACTTACCTTTCTCTGTATAATAGGCAACTCCCCCTTACTAGAAACTCCCGCAACTTGAGTAGACTCTTCTTCACTAGAAGATTCTTCTTCTTCTTCTTCTTCTTCTTCTTCTTCTTCTTCTTCTTCTTCTTCTGAAGATTTGGAGTTTGTGTCGCCAAAAATAGCGTTTTCTTCATTATACGTACTTAAAGAATTATATCATCATTTAGTTTTTGATTCATGAGGTTCGATGGATGAATCAGAATCTGATTCTTCCAGTGACGGCGATGAAGGAATATTCTTCTTCTTTCTTCCATATGTATGTAAAGGTGTCTTTTGCATAGATTTTTTTCTAAAAGTTGGGGTTTCTTTTACAAAAGAAATAAATAGGTTTTTGGTGACTCTTGTGTAGGTGATATAGAAGGTTCAGAAATAAAAGCTTTAGACGCTTGTTCACGGTATAAGGTTTTACCGTGGCTAGAAGTAGCTACCTAACGACGGATTTTAAGTCCCCGTCGTAAAAATTTACCGTTGTCAGTAACTTTCACTGACGGTTGTGTTATTTATATTTCGTCGGTATATTTACCGACGGAATATAGGTTTCCATAATTTATTTTGACCCTAAGATTTTGTTCTTGTAATTTTAAAATAAAAGAATGCTTATAATTTTTGAAGAGATTTGAAGAGTTCGATTCTATTAAGATAGAAGAAGCTTTAAGGGGAAACGAAGATAAGATGTAGGAAGGGACTATTTTGAAGTATGTTGAACAGTTTCTAAGCGTAGGTTTCGTGTGAAAATGAAAGAGAGCACATGTTCCTAGAGATATGATTGTTTTCGTATCTTATGTTAGTTGTACGAAGATTTGACAGTACTGTGTGCATGTTTTTAAAATATGAAACGATATCATTTAGTAATTGCGATCTCTGAACAAATTTACTCTTCCCCTTTTAAACTAATAGGACCATTCTAAGTAATACATTCGAAGGAGCCTGTTATTATTTGCAAAAGGAAGTAGTATAAAAACTTCAAACAGATTAGATGTATGATAATCTGCACATACCAAGCTCTTTTCTTAACAAACAAAATCCATCTTCTGAAAGTGGCTTAAAGATGTCAGCTACTTGATTTTCAGTATTAAAATGCAATAATTCAATAGTTCCTTCTAAAACATGATCTTTAACAAAATGATGTTTAACATCTATATGCTTAGTCCTAGAATAATGTATTGGACTTTTAGATAAATTAATTGCACTTATGTTGTCACACAATATTGGAATATGACTAAAGTTTAGAAAGAAATCTTATAGTTTATGTTTCGTCCATAAAATCTGAGCACAACAGTTGGCAGCTGCTATATATTCTATTTCAGTTGTGGAAAGTGTTGTGCAATTTTGTTTCTTGTAGGACTAAGTGACTGAACATCTACCAAGGAATTAACAATAAGCACTTGTTCTTTTCCTGTCAACTTTATCACCTGCATAATCTGCATCACAGTAGCCAACCATGTTATATGAATATGTTTTTGGATACCATAGTCCAAAGCCTATGGTTTCAGGAAGATAACAAAAAATCCTCTTGACTGCTTGAAGGTGACTTTCTTTAAGATTTGATTGAAAGTATGCACAAAGGCACACACTAAACATAATATCTAGTTTTGAACTTATGAGATATAGAAATGAACCAATCATTGCCTGCTTCATCCTTGTTAAGCTTAATTCTAGTATACATTGGAGTTCCCATTGTTTTGACATTTTCAAAATGATACTTCCTGATAAGTTCCTTTGTGTACTTGTCTTAACTGATAAAAATTCCTTTTTTTTGATTGCTTGATTTGCAACCCAAAGAAGAAGGATAGTTCACCCATCATACTCATTTCAAACTTCCCCTGCCTTAAAGCTAAAAATTCTTCACAGAAAGATGGATTAGTAGCACCAAATATTATGTCATCAACATATATTTGAACTATAAGTAAATCATTATCCTTTTTCTTAATAAATAAAATTTTATCTACCTTTCCTCTTTAAAGTTATTCTTAAACAAGAAGTTACTTAACCTGTTGGACCCCGCTTTCGGAACCCAACCCTCTTGCGAAAACATGAAACCTTGAGCGTAGGTACTACCTCGAAAGGTTCTTTCATTGAACCCTTAGAGACATTATCAATTCATATTCATTACTATTTTTGTCATAACATTGCAAAAAATTTGCTCACAATTTGTTCAACGGTGTGCTCATACAAAACAGTCACTATGCTTGAACTCAATTTTCCTGTTTGCAAACAAAAATTGGAAACCTCAAAATCAGAATTTCAATTTGACTTCTTCATATAAATCATAGCTCTAAGTCTCTTGTTTAATGTAAAGCAAGAATCACCTCAAACGGAGTTATACAACTCAAGATATGCTTAAAAAGCCTAAAAGAGCTCATACCCCAAACATGCGCTCCTAACCGACCTCTTACTTACTTTAATGCAAACTCTCTCAAATCAACTCCAAATCATACCAATATTAATGGAGAGAAAGATACATAGCTTAGGAATCTATTCGCCCAAGAATCAACTTAATTGGAGATCCGATGAGGGAGTTATGCCCAAAAGAATAAACCTTGTTCAAACCCTAAATTGATTTGTACCTCTCTTGGCGCGAATGCCGTAACTTTCACCACAATTGTCTTATTGATTTCGTTTTTGGACCATTTGAAAAAAGACATCTAGATCTACAACTCTCATGAAGACCTCAAAACTAGATTCGACCGCTAAATCAGTTAAAATCGCAATTTATTGTAGTTGACCCGAGGATGTCCGTTTAACGGACATAGACTGGACAAATACTCCATTTTCGTCCGTTAAACATACTTGCATGTTCGTTTAATAGACACACATTGGGCAAAGGGTCCAAATTCACCCGAGAAGGTCTGTTAAACGGACTTGCATGTCCGTTTAACGGACACATACTGGGCAAAGTGTCCCAAACCTTCTTCCAAGCCCCTCCAATGCTTCCATCTTCCATCCTAACATCATATACACTCCAAATCATCCCAAATTCAATTCTTCAAGTGTAATAACACTTCATAAACATTCAATTACCAATCCAAATGCATTAAACTCCCAAATCTCAACTCAAAACTCATAAAACACCTAATTTCTCATCACTCACCAAGGCTATCAATTCCATACTCCCCATTTAACATCATCACTTAAAATTCTCAAAACTCACAACTTCAATATCCCACTCACACACAAGCTTCCCAACACCAACAAGCTACTCTAACACAAGCAACAATTTGCAATCTCAACAATTAAATTATGTATATTCAACATACTCAAACTTTGAAAATCACATGATTATACAAAAGGGAACTTTTTAAGTTCTCATTTTATTTCCAAGTCAAAATGTAGTTCGTACAAGCTTTCATTCATAGCTTTAATTACAAATCGAAATACACATCGCAATTTAAAACAAATACAATTGGAAGCTCTTTGCTTGGCATGCTTGTTAAGCTATACAAAAGAATTTAACTAGCTTAGTACAAAGGCTATCTATCTCGAAGTTATCCAATTGTCTTGCAAGGATCGCTAATTCTTCTTATTCTGCACCTGAGGATGGAAAATTATTGGGTTGAGCTTCACGGCTTAGTGGCTAAAATATTTATAGCCATTGGTTTTGAGCCACATAACAACCATACATATGTATCTATATACATAACCATTCACATAACATACACTACCAAATGAAAGTCAACAATCACATTTCATAATTTATACATCCAATTCAATTTAAAGCATAGCTTACAACTCATAATGCAGATGCACAATCAAACGGCTCGAGGGTTCCGTGGAACAGAACGAAGAAACCGAAGTTTACCCCGTGAACAGAACGAGTCCATTTTCGAACCTCGTGGGCCACAAGCGGGCAGCCGGAAGAAGGCTTTATGTTGACGTGCGCGTGACTACAGAACGGTTTCTCTCTCGCCCAAACAAAGCACATAATCACATTTTCATATTTTCATGATTTTTCTTCTTTTCATTAATCAAAATGCC